>CM077085.1:12479882-12664931 GCA_039513925.1 Platanthera zijinensis
CGAGAAGTCCTGCTTAAGGTTGTTCTCAAGGCCTGCCATCTCGATCTGGCACTTCTTTCAGATGTCATGGAGGACTCTTCTTTCCACAGTTGCCCAAATCCTACTAGTGTTTCTCTTGCCCTTTCTACTGAATAAATACAGGCCTTCCGCCCATGATGCATGATCCTTCTGAGCCATTTAGTTCAACCTCATCTTTTTATACTCACCAAGGCTTTCTAGGTGCACATTTTGCTACCACTCTCCCCTCTTCTCAGTGATCTTTAACTCCTGAGCTATAGATCACATGGTTGGGCATGCTATAGGTTTTCTGCCCTACACCCCTTTGTTTGGTAGGGATAAAAGAGCATTGTCGATGGATCCTTGGACCTTTACACTAGTCCCTTACTCTCTCTCTCTCTTCTGTTCTCCTCTCCATGTTTTAAGGTTTGCTGGTAATCTTTTCGCTATTAGTCACTTGGCTACTGTTCCGTGACCTTTTTTTATCACTTATTTTATCTTTCAGGACCTGAATATGGGGACGATGATTAGCTTTAAAGACTGTGTGAAGGCCTCTACGTGTTTGACCCCTCCGCCTCTACTACCTCCAGCCTTGTTTACCCTACCAAAGGCTCTTCATGCGGATCAGTCATCTGATTAGTTTCCTGACACTGTTGCCTAGGTCATCCTTTTATTTCTACCATGAAATTATGTTTCCTAGAGTGTCAATTTTTTTTTACTTAATTCTTTTTATTGTGATGTGTGTGAACTCAAAAAACATCATTGCACTTCTCTTCATAGTGTTTCATCGCCTAGAAGTATGGATTTTGCTATTATTCATATTGATGTTTGTGGCTCTTGCCCAATTGCATCTATTCCTGGTTGTTACTGGTTTGTTACTTTCATATACTATTTTTTCCTTTGCACGTTGCCTTACTTGATGAAAAACAAAAATGTCGTGTTTCCTCTCTTTCAACACTTCCATAAAATGATTGCTATCCAGTTCAATGCTACTATTGAAGTGTTACACAACGACAATGGTCGCGAGTACATTGACTCTAGGTTTGAGAGCTACCTCAGTGACCCGGGCATCATCCACAAAACCTCCTATGTTTTCATCCCTGTTCAGAATGGCGTCGCTGAGCGCAAGAATCATCATCTTCTTGAGGTTTCTCGGTGCTTCTTCATTAAGATGCACTTCCTATATATTATTGGGGGGATGCGGTTCTTACCATCATTTACCTCATTAATCCTATGCTTGTGTCCTTTGGACATAAAACCTCCCTTCATATTACTCCCACTAAAATTTCTCCTTGTATCTTTGGATGTGTGAGCTTTGTTCATATGCATCATAAATCCAAACTTGATCCCGTGCTCTGCGATGTGTCTTATTACCCATTCTCTAACCTAAAAAGGTTATAAATGCTTTCAATCTTGTGACTAAAAGGATCTTTGTTACTATGGATGTCACATTCGGGAATCTGAAGCCTACTATGGGGACTCACTTCAAGGGGAACCCTTTACCATCGAAGTGAGCCCCATTCTCTTCCTCTACCAATTTCTCCTTCCTTTCAGCCTCCTAGTCCTACTAATCCTACCCCTACGCCCATTGGTCTGTGATATCATCCATCCTTTGTGGGCTTATACTCGGAGACATAGGGCATACATACACAAGCTTTGCCCATGATACCTGGTCCAACACCAGATCCATATTCTGGTACTCAAGGAAGTAATCATACTTCTACCCAACATTCTTTATCTCACTTTGTGACTTATGACTCTGTCTCTTCTTGTAGTGTATTTGTCACCTCCCTTTCTTCCATATCTATCCCCTCTTCTTGGCAGGAGTCCATTGGGCACCATGAGTGGAAGAAAGTAATGTTTGAGGAAATGATGGCTCTTGAAAAAATTTTATGTGGGATCTGGTGCACCTTCCTCAAGTGAAAACTGTGGTTGATTGCAAGTGGGTTTTCTATGTGAAGCAAAACTCACAGGACTTATTGAACGATATAAGACAAGATTAGTGGCTAGAGGCTATACTCAAGCAACTGAGATTGACTATCAGGAAACCTTTGCTCCTATAGCAAAGTTGAACTTCATTAGAATTTTGCTCTCTTGTGTAGCGTGTAAAGTATGGAACTTCTGTTAGTTAGACGTGAGGAATGCTTTTCTCCATGGGGATTTAGAGGAAGTCTACATGTCCCCTACCTCCTGCTCTTGCTCAAGAAGGATAGGGAGGAAAGGTTTGCAGGTGGAAGAAGGCTCTATACGGCGTGAAAAGTCTCTTCGAGCCTGGTTTTTGAGATTTCATAGAGCCATGATGATGTTTTGGTTACACACAGTGCAATGTGATCGCAACTTATTTATAAAACACCAACAAGGAAAATTTACCGTTCCTATCATCTATATGGATGATATTGTAATAACAGGGGATGACACAGAGTAGATCAAAAATCTAAAGGAGAGATTAGCAAGGAAATTGAGGTAAAAGACCTTGGGTATCTCAAGTACTTCCTGGGTATTGAAGTCATCAGATGTAGGCATGAGATCTTCATTTCTCAGAGAAAGTACATCCTCGAATTGTTAGAGACATCAGGAATGAGTGGGTGTAGGCCCGACAGACACCCCTATTGAGGCCAACCATAAGCTAGAAGAGACGACGGGGAAGTTGTTGAGGACATCACTGGATTTCAACAACTGGTGAGGAGGCTTATCTATTATCTCATACCCGTCCTGACATCTCATATGTGGTTGGGGTTATTAATCAATACATGCATTCACTGAGGTCTCTCCACTTGGATGCTGGTCATTGGATCTTACGATATCTCAAGCCGTCTCTAAGAAGAGGTATCATGTTCACACCCAGTAAGAGTTGACAATAGAAGTGTATGCATATGCTATTTGTGCGGGATCTGTTGATGACCAAAGGTCCACGTCTGGGTATTTCTCTCTACTTGGTGGCAATCTAGTGACCTGGAGAAGCAAAAAACAACACGTGATTGTTAGTTCAAGTGCTGAAGCAATGTTTAGAGCTATGACACATGAATCTCTGAAGGACTGTGGATTCAGTCCATTATGAGGGATCGTGGCATTGAATGCAGGGGCCAATCCGTCTTTATTGTGACAACAAGACATCCATCAACATTGCACACAATCTTGTCCAACATGATCGCACTAAATATGTGGAAGTTGATAGACATTTTATCAAAGAAAACATGAGAATCGTGAGTACACCATTCGTTCCTTCCGATCAACAACTAACAGACGTGCTCACTAAGGGACTGAGTCTGAGTTCTTTGGAGAAATTTAGGCAAGTTAGACATGATAGATATCACACGCTCAACTTGAGGGGAAGTGTTGGAGATTGTATTTAAATTTTTTGTATTTCCCTTTCCTGTATTTCTGACTCCTATATATTAAGGAGTAATTGTATTGAATACCTGCTCGATTCTAATTTGCGACAGAATTTATAGGGTGCATTTAGAAATTCTTATAGATGTTGAAGTAAGACCTCAAATGAAACCGCTGTTAAACCTCAACTTAATGAGGAGACTTATGGACGAGACCGAAAGTTCTATAACCAGGGAATTTGGATTACCATAAGTCTCCCTAGAACATGAGAGGGGACACAATACTAATTTTGCCAAATCCTGAAGTGGGAAGTTTACCATTTCTTCCTCTTCAAGAAATTTCTCTCTTTGCTTCTTTCTCTCTGTTCCTTTAAGAACTTTGAAAGTATCCAATCTCCTCTCCCTTTTCTCTTGTCTTCTCTCCTTTTTACAGGAAAAGGGGGGGTTTTTAGAATAAAGAGTGGTTTATATATACACTTTACAAAGAGCCATTCCACCTTCTGTAGATGCTGTGGGTGGGCAGTATAACTCCCCACCTTCATTTGAGAAAGTGTACGATGAGATGCTGTGGGCTGGCAGTATAACTTCCCACCTTCATTTGAGGAAGTGTACGAAGTTATTACATACGCACATGCATGCATGCAAATTTATATTTTTATGCACGGAGAAAGTTTCTGCATAACTTAATAAGTCATGCAAATATTGATTACCAAATTTCTAGTAGACAAGTTGACGGCGCGCCATGACCGACACACGTGCATTCCCGCAGGAGGAGGTGATCCACTACCCCGGCGGGCGATCAGAGTCCGTGGTTGCGTCCAGATATTTATCCCGAGTCAAATTCATATTTTAATTTTTAATTTTTGAGTTGTATTTAGTACCCGATCGGCCAAAACGATATATGTCATCTGATTTGGGAAGTTGTGTTTGATTATGCTGCAACGGTTTTTTCCAGGATTTATAAAAGAGGCTGGTGGCAGTTCCTGGAGTTATCGAAGGATTGTGTGAAGATGCTTGCGATAGAAGGCGACTGAGGCAAGATGCTTGATGGTGCAGGATGACGGTGGAAGCGGAACAAGTGAGGTTGCGTCAGTGACGAAACAACATCGAAGAAAAGAGGTTGCATGATTGACAGAGTGTGCAACGCATCGAGCCACTGGATACGATATCGTAGAGAGAGGTGAGCGGCACTAGCGTGCGCGGCAGCCGAGAAGTACCATATCAGGTTCGATCTAGTGCGGGAAACGAGGGAGACATGTAGTGGAGTGTAATCTCGAGCACACAGGTCAAAATCAGGTTGTGACCGACGAACGAAACTGGGACACGGAATGAAAATTCGATTATGGTTCAGGAGTGTACCCTAAGTGGGCAACATGTCAAACCAATTGATAGCTAATCGCTATCGTCAAAAAAATGAAGCATATTAATAGGAATGACCGGCGGGAGAAGGCGGAAGAGGCCGTTGTCAAACCAATTGATAGCTAGTCGCACCGGCGGGAGACGGCGGGAGAGGCCGGTGCGACGTCGGCGTCCGCCCCTGTTTCCCCTTCCTTCTTCCCTGGTACGCCCCTTTGTCTCCCTTGTTTCTCGCCTTCCGTAGTTCAGTCAGCTCCGTCCAGTCCAAGCCTGCGCCATCCACCATCTGACGTTGTCGCCTTCTTCCACATCCAAGCCACCCGTCGATTTCCCTTGCTTAGATCCAACGCCTCCTCCTCCCCTTTCTCCTGTCATCCCTTCTCTCAGTCCAGAGTCGCAACCAACCCAGTCTCGTCGGCCTCCTCTGCCGGAGCCATCCTCCCCTCTCTAGTCAACACCACCTTCGCCTGAAGCCATCCCCATTCTCCTCTTCCTCCACCCGCCCACCGTCCTTTATCCACTCCAGCTACCCTATTTCCCTACAACAATTCAAGCCCTAACCCTATTCCCCACCCGTGAACCTCTCCCCTTATCCCCATTTACAAATTATGCTGACCCTATCATTACACAAGCCCCCTACCAGCGCGGAATTCATTTCTGCCACCCGTCACGCCTTCAACCTTGGATGCCCACCAACTACCTCCTTTGCCGCCGTCTGCATGCGTGAATTGTGGTAAAGTCATTTCTTTTAGTTGTTATATTGACAAACTTATACTTTGGTGGATTGTTGTTTTATCGTGCAATTTGTTCTTTTATCGTAAAAATTTGTGGGACTTATTTCGTGTACGCTTAACATTATTTGCGCCTCTTTCATTTGCAAAACTAATATTTTGTTCTCCTTTAATTATTTAATTGTGACTATACGTGCCCATGCTGATAATCATATAATAATTAATTATTTACTGCAATTTGGAGGGGATCACTTTACACTTGCATTACACCTCTGTGCATTTAGGGTTGCATTTAGAAACTCCCTTTTCGAGTCGACCTACCACAGCATCAGAAGCACATTACAAATATGCGTAACCTCATTATAAAAAAAATCCATATGTTGGTGCTCTGGATTAAAACAAAGGTATCTCAGATGAATGTGCAGGGCCTCAAATACAGGATTTTTTTTGGTGCGTCCAGCCGCACCTCTATGTGCGCTATGATCAATTTTATCCACTAAATCACATTTTTATTTCTATTTTTTTTTTACAAAAAATCGCAAACTATTAATGTTGTTATTTTTACAATCATTTTAAGTGCCAAGTTATCCATATTCTGATTATTACTGAAAAAATGCGATCGTAAAATCATGCATTACGATCGTAAAATGACTTTTCGATCGTATTTTCATATTCTGATCGTAATGTCATTTTACGATTGTAATGCATGATTTTACGACAGTATTTTCTGTAATAATCAGAATATGGATAATTTGCTACTTAAAGTGATTATAAAAATACCAACATTAATATTTTTTGATTTATTTTGTGATTTTTTACATTAATAAATGTGATTTAGTGCATAATATTAAACCATGTAGGTTAGAGCGTGTGAGCGTCCTGACGCACCTAATTTTTTTCCCTCAAATACCGAGGCTTCCAGATATGGGTGTATGGTTCAAAGTAAAATGAATCCTAAAAGGTGGTGTGGTTCCTTTAATTTTTCATCCTCAGAAGTCATTTAAAATGACTTCAACATTACTTTCAAAATTATTAAAATATTACTAATTAATTCAAATGGGGCTTAAGGTTGTAAGGTTCTAAAAAACATATAAAATCTGTTTCAAATCTTTTGTTGTTTGATTTCCACTTCTTATGATTGACTTATCAGAAGTTAATTATCTTAGAACTGAATTGATTTCAGACTGTGCCACAGTATGTTTCGCTTCCATGTGTGCATTTGTTTTTAAAGTCATATTCCACTTGTTTGTTCTTTCCTTTAAATAAGGTGCAAAATAATGCCCGTCCCGAAATGCCTACCCGGTGAAATGCTTGGTTAGATCTCGACCCGAACAAGCCCAGACCTAGCCTTGGGGGCCCTAGCAGGCACCATGTTTTTGCTAGGACTGGATGGTGCCCGACCTGGTCCTAAGTGATGCGGTTTGACGACTTACCATATATGACGTGCCGGATCGATGATCTGATTGCACAAATGCGTCCGGATTCGCGTTGCGAATCGATTTCATATATAGTTTTGTATTTTTCGGATATTATTTCATGTAGTTTTAGCCCCGAAACCAACGACCAATCATAGTCGTTGATTCCGGGTACCATAATTTTAATTTCTTATAGATATGATGTTTAGGGCTGCACTATTTTCTTCATTGCTAAATGTGTGGAGAGTTTCTTCCTTCATTCCGGTGATCTCCTTCGCGATGCCGACTCTGTGGAGCTTCTTGGTGACGACTCCTTGGGTAAGTGTGTATCTTTTGGTTTTTCCCTCCTTCCACACCCCTCCCTGCTCCGTCCAGCTGTCGGCCACCTTCAGGGCCTCATCCAGCTACTCTTTAAGACACCTCCCCCTTGTTCCTCCCTCCAGCCGCCCCATCTCAAGCCCCCGCCCCTCAACCCTCCAACCGCCTCTTTTCCCCTACAGTTCGCCAGCCCTAGCCCCTCTAGATCTCCCCCCAGCACCCTCCAAAATCAGGCCGCCTCCCCTCAACCCTCCAGCCGCCTTTTTTCCCATACAAGATGCCAGCCTTAGCCCCTCCAGATCCCTTTAGCACCCTCCAAATTAGGGCCACCATTCCCCACCCGTGGAGCCACCTCCCACCGCCCATCCCTACCCAAAATCACCCAGATTTGGGGTATTCTAGCACAGTCCTACTCCTCCCCACTCCCTATTTTCTACCACCAATTCCCCAACCCGTGGATCCACCTCCTATCATTCGATCATCGCCAGATCTGGCCAGATCAGGGAATTCCAGCCCAGATCCATCCTTCCCCTTACCCGATCCGGTTCATTCACCACCAAAATCCCTCTTTGAGCCCTCCAATGTTTAGATCTATTTCATTGACAACTGTTAAAATAGCCCATGTAAAGGGCCCATTATTGGGCCCATTTATTGTTTTTATCTTCTCTCCTCCTTTAGTCCCACATCTTGTATAGGATTTTCTCCTCTCTTCTTCTCCCTATATATTTGTATTCTCTCCTTGTATTTACATACTGAAGTAATACATACAAGCTTTTGAGCTCTTCCAACATGGTATCAGAGCAAGGTTCGTCTCCTGTGCGGTCTCATATTTTTTAACCGCCCAGGTCGCCCAGCCCGCCTCGCTGCGAGCTCCTCACCGCTTCTCCTGCGGATTGTGCGCCTATCCGCTGCGGGCGCCTATCCGCTGCGGGCTCCTATCCGCGGGCTTCTACCCGCAGGTTCTGTGGTTTTGCTCGTTGCCTTCTTCTTCTCCTCTCCCTCTCCGTGGTTCCACCCCCTTCAGGCCTTTTATAGCCACCTCTCTCTCTAGTTCGTGGGACCCACCTCTTCTCTACCGCTGCGGTTTCTGGTCTATCCACCGCGATCTCCTCTCTTCCGCGGCGAGCTCCTCTCTATCCGCTTCTCTCAGCTTCCGTCTTCTCGCTTGCGACCTCGCGGTTTCCTTTCGCGAGCTGACCGCTGCTGGCTTCACCTTGACCGGGGCGGTATCTCTTCTGTTTCTGCCCTCTGGTCGCGAACTGACTACTCGCTGGTGTCCGGCTTGACCGTGCGGACTGCTGCCTATCCGCATTCTGGTCGTGGTCTTCCTCAGTCCTTCTCACGGCGGCCTCAGTTTCTTCTCGCAGGCGGTTTGTCCTCTTCTCGCCGTTGACTCTTCCCTTGCGGGCTGCTCCTATCCGCTGCGGTCTGCTCTGCCTTGTCGCTTGAGTGGTAACTCGCACCCTCCTTCCCGCCTCTTCTCTATCCGCGGCCTTGTCCACCTGACCGTGCGGACTTCCCTTTCCGCATCTTGGTCGTGATCTGCTAGATCGCTGGTGACCGCGGGCCTGATTCTCTTCTCGCAGCGGCCTTCTTCTTCTCGCGCTGCGACCTGCCTCTTGCTGTCGCCTTTTCTCGCCGCGACCTCTTTTTCTCCTCGCCGCGGCCTCCTGCCCTTCTCGCAGCGTCCTCGCCCGTCTGTCCGCATGGGCTCCTCCGGTAACTCCTCTGGCTCGACGGCCAGCCCGCCTGCTGACGCCCGGCTTGTCCGACTGACCGCCCGGCTACCACTCCAGAAGTCCGTGATGAGCTGCGCATCACTACCATATCTCTCTCTGGAAAGAAGAACTTCGTCCCTTGGGTGCATTCCGTTAGACGGGTTCTTCAGGCCAAGGGCCTTCTTCCTCACCTTACTCAGGCTCCTCCTACTCCTCCTACCGATGACTGGCTCCGCAATGATGGCTGAGTTCAGACCTGGATCTTGAACTCTTTAGATGGTGAGCCGTATCAAATGGTGATGTATCATGAGACTGCCAAAGATATGTGGACTGAGCTACACTCCTTATATTCTGGACGGGACAGCCTCCAGCATCTCTACGACATCCTCACTGACCTTTTCTCTCTTGACACTGGAGGGGCTTCGGATATGACATCCTTTGTTGCTCGTGCGAAGACTCTTGCCGAAGCATGGATCCAGCATCAGCCGTTCACCAATGATGCTGCTGCTCAGCGTGCTCAGAAGGAAGCTGCTTGTACTGCCATCCTTATGGCTCGTCTTCCTCCTCACCTTCAGAGTGTTCGTGCTCAGGTCCTAGCTTCCTCTATCACACCATCATTCTCTGATGTGTGTGCCATGCTTCTCCGTGTTCCTCCTCCTCCAGATACTACGGCCCCTCCGGCCCTTCTTCAACAGGCTCCTCCACCTCTACCTTCCCCCCCTCCTTCTACTCGGGGGGGGGGGGGGTCGTTCTGGTTCTCGCGGCCGTGGTCGCGGTGGCCGGGGTCGGCCGAAGTGTTCCTTCTGCGGGAAAGATGGTCATCTCGAGGCCACTTGCTATAAGAAAGTTGGCTATCCTCCGCGCCCGACGGCCTCTGTTGCTACTGATGCTGGTCCTCCTGATCTTGAAAGTGTCCGCCTTCAGCTCCAGCACCTCCAGGGATTGCTCAACCCACCATCTGCCTCCATTGCCTCCGTCTCTAACACAGGTACCGCTTGTCTCTCCACTGGCTTGGGTTGGATTGTGGACTCTGGCGCTACTCATCACATTACTCCACATCAACCTGCCCAGTACCTGAAATCTTCGTATCCACAGTCCATTACTGTGGCTAATGGGGCCACTGTCCCCGTCTCCGGCTCGGCAGATCTTCCTCTCACCTCCTCCATCTCCCTCCGCTCGGCTCTTCACGTTCCGAGTTCCCCGTTCAATTTACTCTCTGTTGGACGTCTTACTAATGATCTGGACTGTACTGTTATATTCACTTCCTCTTCTTTTGTTATACAGGATCGGCGGACGCAGACTACCATTGGTAAAGGCCGGCTGCAGAATGGGCTCTACCTTCTCGACGATTCCCACCATCCTCTCATCCGTATCTTCACTGATTGGCATCGTCGACTTGGTCATGCTCCTCTACCAATCCTCCATCGGGCTCTCCCAGATGTTTCTTTTACCCCCTTCCAGTGTGACTCATGTATCCACGAAAAGCAAACTCGTTCATCGTTTTCTTCCCATTGTACTCGGAGCGCTGCTCCTTTTGATTTAGTGCATTCAGATATTTGGGGACCATTTAAAATTACTAGTATTTATGGTTTCCGATATTTTATAACATTTATTGATGATCACTCTCGCACTATCTGGCTGTACTTACTTCGTGACCGCTCCGAGCTTCCCCGTGTCTTTCGGGCATTTGTCCTCGAAACTCGTACACAATTCCACAAGACCATAAAAGCTCTACGAACTGACAATGCCCGTGAGTACATAGTCACGAATTTACTGCTTTATGTTCTGAGTTTGGCATTCTTCATCAAACTTCCTGCGCTTACACACCACAACAAAACGGTGTTGCCGAACGCAAGAATCGCCACTTACTCGACGTTGCCCGTTCCCTCATGCTTCAAATGCATGTCCCTAAACCATATTGGAATTTTGCGGTCTCGACCGCCTGCTTTCTCATTAACCGTCTCCCCTCCTCTATTCTCAACTATGCTACTCCGTTTAGCATACTCTTTCCCTCAACCCCGGCATTTCCTCTCCCACCTCGTGTTTTTGGTACCCTATGCTACGTCCACCGTTTGGGGCCTTCCTCGGATAAGCTGGATCCTCGCGCGGCCAAGCATATCTTTGTTGGTTATTCACGCACCCAAAAGGGGTATGTATGTTATTCTCCTACTACCCGCAAGATCTCCGTTTCTGCTGATATCACTTTCCGCGAAGATCAACCATTCTTTCCTGCTCCTTCAACCGACCATCTCCCACCAACACCTTCTCCTTCATCCATCCCACGCCCCGTCATTCCCGCCACTCCTCCTCCGACTGTCGTTCCCTCTGAACCGACTGTCGTTCCCTCCAAACCACCAGTTATCCGCGTCTACACTCGTCGCTCTACCACTTCCGTTGCCCCTCTGCCGTCGGTCTCAACTATGGATACTCCGTGTCCAACTGATCAGGTATTGCCTTCCACTGCTCATCCAATGGCGAACTACGTATCTCTCCATCGCCTCTCTCCCTATTTACACACTTTGGCTACTTCTCTCTCTTCGGTTGCTATTCCTAATTCTGTGCAGGAGGCGCTTCAACATCCAGGATGGCGAGCGGCCATGGAGGAAGAAATGTCTGCTCTCTGGTCTAACCAGACTTGGTCGGTTGTTCCCCTTCCCCGGGCCAGAAACCAGTTGGGTGCAAGTGGGTGTTTGTCATCAAACATGCTGCGGACGGGACAATTGACCGCCTAAAAGCCCGTCTTGTGGCTAGAGGTTTCACTCAACAGGAGGGGCTAGATTATGCAGAAACGTTCTCTCCGGTCGCGAAACTTAATAGTGTTCGCGTCCTTATCTCTGTTGCTGTTCATCGCCGGTGGCCTCTCTTTCAGCTGGATATCAAGAATGCGTTTTTGAACGGGGATCTCCAGGAAACTGTCTACATGCAACAACCACCCGGGTTTGAGACCACGGGGGAGTCTCAGGTCTGCCATCTTAAAAAGGCTCTATATGGTCTCAAACAATCTCCACGGGCATGGTTTGAAAAATTCAGTAAGGTCCTCCGTGAAATTGGCTTCAATCGGAGCTCGGCCGATTTTTCGCTCTTTACTCGTCACCGACCAACAGGAACGGTTATTCTGTTAGTATATGTCGACGATATTATCATCACTGGAGATGACTCCCAAGGGATACAGGCCGTCAAAATCCATCTAAACTCGGTTTTTCAGACAAAGGATTTGGGATATCTTCGTTATTTTTTGGGTCTTGAAATTGCCAGAAGGCCGGATGGGCTCACACTCTCTCAACGAAAATACTGTCTTGACCTTCTTCATGATGCGGGTCAATCCGGATGCAAGCCAAGTGATACTCCTATGGATGTGAACCACAAACTGTGTGCCCAGGCTTCTGACTCCGATCACCTCCTCCAGAACCCTGAATACTATCGACGCCTTGTTGGAAAACTGATATATCTCACAGTTACCAGACCTGATATCTCTTTTGCTGTTGGTCTTGTCAGCAGATACATGCACTCTCCTCGAAAATCTCATCTTCAAGCAGTAGAACGAATTCTCAGGTATCTAAAAAACGCTCCTGGCCAGGGACTTGTCTACAGGACCTCCTCTTCTGCTCCAACACTGGTGGCATATTCTGATGCTGATTACGCTGGCTCTCTTGATGACCGGCGATCTACGAGTGGGTTTTGCACTTACCTTGGAGGACATCTTGTTACTTGGCGAAGTAAGAAACAAGCGGTCGTTGCCCGATCTTCAGCTGAGGCAGAGTACCGGGCAATGGCTTCTGTTGTATCAGAATTGACATGGCTCGAAAGTCTTCTAACTGACCTGGGTGTAAAATTACCATCACCGGCTCGTCTCCTTTGTGACAGTCAAGCAGCCATACACATCGCAAAGAACCGGTCTTTCACGAAAGAACGAAGCATATTGAGGTCGATTGTCACTTCATCCGGGAAAAGGTTCAAATGAAGAAGATTGACCTAAGCCATGTCCCAGGATCAGAACAAGTTGCGGATGTCTTCACGAAGGCTCTCTCCAAGACGCTCTTCTATCAATGCTTGTCCAAGCTTGGCGCATACGATTTGTACGCTCCAGCTTGCGGGGGAGTGTTAAAATAGCCCATGTAAAGGGCCCATTATTGGGCCCATTTATTGTTTTTATCTTCTCTCCTCCTTTAGTCCCACATCTTGTATAGGATTTTCTCCTCTCTTCTTCTCCCTATATATTTGTATTCTCTCCTTGTATTTACATACTGAAGTAATACATACAAGCTTTTGAGCTCTTCCAACAACAACTCTAGTATTTGTGTTGTGTTTTTGTATTGGTTTGTTCGGTTGTAGACATTGTTATGGTCTGGATGACTGTATATTATGTGTTTGCTTGAGAATATAGTTTATTATGTTATTTGCTTCTTGAAAAGTCTCTAACTGCAGGAAAGACCGATTCGCCGTGCGCTCTTTTTTTGGCCCTCCACGCGGAGGAAAATCAAAGCTTGTTCGGTTAATTAAATTATTTTTTACTTTGCTTTGAAATATTTGCGTGATATTTAATTATTTGTTATCTAATTTGAATTCGCACCGTCGGATTTGCATGATATGTAGGGTTAGGTCATCGTTTATCCGTTGCCTATAGATTCGTCTTGCGTCAATTGGTATCAAAGCCAGGTTTCGAGCATTCTCTTGATACACAGTTTTATAGTCTATAGGTTTTCATCATGTTTATGTTTCACCAATATTCCCCTCCTCAATTTGGAGGTTTCGAGTCCACTTACACTCGCTCTCATAGAGCCCCGTCAGGGAGATCCCCACGTTACTATGACGATTATTCTCGATCGCAACACACCACTTCTAGAGATTGTGTTGATCCACCAACACGATCCCACTATTCTAAAGACGATCAATATGATGTTTGCTGCATTCATATCCTTGCATGTGAGCGGATCGTGTTGATCATTCAACACGACTCAATTACCCTAAGGATGATTATTGTGAGGATCGTCGTTTTGAGAGAGATCTCGAGTGGCAGTTTTGTACTGATGCCCCTTCTTTTGACGGTTCATCGAGTCTCGAGTCTTTCAGTTTTTGGCTCGTGGATATAAAGTATTATATTGATCGTTATGCGTTATTCAGTGAGCTACTGATGCAAATGTGACGGCAAGTGTACCGGTCGCACAAGTAATATAAGATGGGCGAATTTCCCCAAGTATCGATCTCTCAAGAAACACAGTAAGGTGAAGTTAATTTCGAGGAGGACTTGAGATTGAAGTCCTTAGGTCGGGGTTATCTATGTGGGTTTTGATGGTTGCGATAAAATAAAGCAAAACGCTAACAACTACTCCTATGCAACGCCGCTATGCGATGCTTCGCCAGGCGGGATGGAAGGCTACACGGGCCGCTATGCACCGAATCGCTAGGCGGAATGGACGAGTAGGCAACCGTAAGAACCAGAATTTGAGGGTCGCAAACACCTCTTCGCTACGCATGCCATTAACAATTGCTAGTGCGGCAAGAACAAACGGTAGGTGGATGGATATAAAGGCGCAACTCAAGCAACTTAAGTGGTAAAATGTAATATGAATCACATAGACATGAAACACAAAACATAAACAACCAAAGTGCACATCATCTACACAGAAATATTCAACAGCACATATACAACAATAAAGGAAGAACAAGGCAAGAGATCGACCGAATCCGAAGGCTCGTCGAGGGTTCGCGGAAGGAAACGCCGAGTTGTCAATCCGGATCCAAGCTCGGTCCTCAACTACGTCTGGGGTAGAGAAGGCTGTCACTACCCTCTAGTGGACCCGTCTTCTTCGTGTCACGAGCCGGAAGAAGGTTGCAAGCTTCCCTTTGCTTGATGGCTATGGCGTTGAAGCTTGAAATAGAGCTTAGAAGATGAAGTAGAAGGCCGAGAGGAAACTCCGACTAAAATATGGCGTTGAAAGCTTGCCCGGAGCCTCTCTGATGGTGAGGAGGAAGAAGGGCGGCGGAACCCTCGGAGCTGGACGAAAATGACGGGTGGAAAAAGTGATGTCCTGATCTGGAGAAAAATCTGCGCTTAAATAGAAAAAGATCAAAAAAATGGTCACGCACGGTCCCGCGCACGACCGTGCGCTAACCGTGCGTTATTTACTTGCAGATCTTGATCGCGGAAGAAGATGCGTTGACCCGTGCGTTTTACTCGCGCACGGGCGCTTCCGCCCGTGCGTGAAGGAAATCGCGCGGGTAAACACAGAGCGCAGAAAACAGGGGAAAATAGTGGAACCGTGTGTTTTACTCGCGCACGGGCGCGTTTGCCCGTGCGTGAAGGAAACACACGATTTACCCCAGAATGCAGGAAAGCAGAGAAAAATGTGCAGACCGTGCAATTCCTTCTCGCACGGTTTGGCCTAAACCGTGCGGGAACAAAACGCACGTGTAGAAACATAAGTCCCCGGAATTGCTGTGTGAAACGCACGATTGCAATGGAACCGTGCGCGAAGAAATGCGCACGACCGTGCGTTTTACACAGAAACTGGAAATGAGCTTCGGGACATCCCGGCTACCTGCAAAGCAATGAAACCAACTGGGGCACCAGCTCCAAGTAACAAAGCAAAGCATAAAAGAAACAAAAAGACACATGGGGAGCACCATGTGCTTACCCCCAGCAAAGGAATGCGCAATTGCACACCCTCGGGCCAAAATAGTGCACTTCATGTGGAAATAAAGCTAGAAGAAATATGAACGATATAGAACTAAAAGTGAAGTGCAAACACGTGAAAACTATTCCAGATGAGTCCGAAAAACCCTATAAATATCGGACTCATCTGTTGCGCATCAAGTTTGCAAAACTTAGGCTCTTAGATCAGGCTAGAGCATATTGGTCTAACATTGAGAGGTCCCGCGAGCGAGATCGTCTTTATCACATCTCTAGTTGAGTGGACATGAAACGTATATTGTGTCAGAGGTATCTACCATCGTCGTATCAGTGTCGCTTGTTCGAGCAATTGTTTTCCCTTCAGCAAGGATCCATGTCTGTCGTTGAATACTGGGATCATTTTGATGAGTTAGTTGAGTTCATTGTGAGGAGTGATATCCGAGAGAATCCAGTCATGACCACTTCTCGATTTCGGTCTCGACTTCGATCTGACATACATACTGAGGTGGTTTATCACATCTCGAAGTCCCTCTAGCATACATATCAGCTCACCTTTCGTTATGAACAGTCTTAGAGATCCGCAAGAGCTGGTCGATTGGATTCTTACATTCACCTCCACAGTACGAGTCTCCTACACCGAGGTCACCACTTTGTCTATCATTGTTCCGTCAGACATGATCAAAATGACACCTGATATGGATTTGTCTTAACCTAGTGAGGTACGTAGTCCGATGAGTGGTCTGTCACCTGGTTCTGACCCGTCTCTTGTGACCCCGATTGAGAGTGAGTCTGAGCGGCCTATGGAGTCTATGTCGTTGTGTCCCTCACATGCACCCCCTCTTCTGATATGTCCTGGGTTAGTTAGCACCCCTACCCTAAACTTATCTCTTGACACCGCACTGACAGATCCATTCTTGAGAGTAGGCCTATGTCCCCCTCCCCTTGTCATTGCTCCAAGTTATATCATGATCGAGAGCCCAGAGCATGGGGTTGAGCTCGAAGTGGGTATGTCACTCATTCACGAGGACACTACCCCTTATGATGATACTCATCTGGAGGACCTTGACCCTAGTGACTAGTTCTATGACGAGCCCCCTGTTGAGCCTTCTAATGATTTGCCGCATCCCGGTGAGGATGAGACTCAGGTGAGCCACTCCTGTATGAGTATCGATTTATTGACGCTTCTTCCGTTATCGTCCCTGGCCTTGCCCCAGAGGATGGTTAGTGCGGAGCTTCAAGTATTTAGGGCCTTCCCCGAGTAAATGTGAGCATACCCTTGACATCTTGGGATCCTATCTGGTGACACATCGCACTCTCGATGAGTTTTTGGACGCACCACCTGTTAACCCACCAAACAAGTTCTTTATTTTTGGGGACATTCACCACACTATAGAGCCACGTGTTCTAGTTGGTGTACATGATTTTCACTCGGGTGGTCGTCGCATTCGCGATGACTTTTCATATGTACCTCCCAGTGAGCCCCATGATGTGTCACGTTCTCTGAGAGACATTTGACTGCTTACGAGCTCGTATTTGAGGGTAGATGTCTCACACAGTCACCTGAACACTCCTCGTACACTAGATGAGTTTTCCTACACTCAACCGAGAGAGCCTCTTATAGGACGACATATCTTAAAAACACCCTGGTCATTATTAGATTTTTCCCATAGAGAGCATGTTGTCTGTCGTGTTTCATTTGCATCATTGACATGAGTTTGTTGTGTCGTTTTCATTATTTGCATGTGTATGTTGAGTTGTTTCTTCATCGTTTGCATGTGTGACATAAGTCGGTCAGACGGAGAATCTATAATGGTAATAAATCTTGTAAATCTCATGCAGATGTTCCTTGGAAAGAGCAGATATTTTATGAAGACGAGCAGGTGATGGTGAGAATCTGCGTTGTGAGGCTCTGTGCGAGACTTGCTAAAAGTTTGAGCGTTAGGCGAATGAGTCCCTACACAGACCTGAGACGCATCAGGACAAATGTTTATGAGTTGGACATCCCCGCGAGCATGGGTATCCATCCCGTGTTCATTGTCGAGGACCTGACTCCATATTTTGCACCTTACGAGTATTCGGGCCGACATCTTGACGGCCATCCTGAGCTTTTACCACATTTTTATCACCCACCACTCAGCCTACTCTCAAGCCTTTGCCACCACATTCATTGCCCCGTGATTAGCCCACCTCTGACCTCCACCTACCCGGGATTCTGCCCCCACCGATTTCACCATTGGCACCTCAGATCCCCAGATTCTTCTACTAGTGTGTTGAGAGATGAGCTTATCATTGAGATCATTACGAGTCTGTCCCCTCTACAGATGGTATTATGTGCCGCCACTTGGTTCGCTGGCGCAGACGACCCTTCACCAACGACACCCGGATACTACCAGCAGAGCTTGATCGATTCTTCCCTGGACTTCGACTTCAGTACGACCGTCTCCATTCATCGGAGATGAAAGATTTTCAGTCCGGAGGAGTTGATTGGCGAGGACACCTTTTCAGTGACGACACTTGCACGACCTCTGTCGGACCTCATCGAGTATTACCTAGCATACTTTGAGAGATTTCTGATCCCTATTCATCATGAGATTGATTCTTTCAAGCCAGGAAGAATGATGCGATTTGGCGACTTACCATATATGGATTGTCCAAATTGATGATCCGACTCTGCGGATACGTCCGGATTTGCGTTGCGAATCAATTTCATATATAATTTTGTATTTTTCTGATATTATTTCATGTATTTTTGGCCCCGAAACCAACAACCATTCATAGTCGTTTATTCTGAGTGCCCTAATTTCAATTTCTTATAAATAGAATGTTTAGGACTGCACTATTTTCTTCATTGGTGAATGTGTGGAGAGTGTCCTCCTTCATTCCAGTGATCCCCTCCGCGGTACCGACTCCGTGGAGCCCCCTTGGTGACGACTCCTTGGGTAAGTGTGTATCTTTTGGTTTTTCCCTCCTTCCACACCCCTCCCTGCTCTGTCCAGGCGGCGGCTACCTTCAGGGCCTCATCCAACCACCCCTCTTTAAGCCAACCCCCCCTGTTCTTCCCTCCAGCCGCCCCACCTCAGGTCGCCGCCCCTCAACCCTCCTGCCTCCTCTTTTCCCCTACAGTCCGCCATCCCTAGCCCCTCCAGATCTCCCCCCAACACCCTCCAAATCAGGCCACCGACCCTTAACCCTCTAACCTCCACTTTTCCCCTGCAGGATGCCAGCCCTAGCCCCTCCAGATCCTCCCAGCACCCTCCAAATCAGGCTACCACCAGTCCCCACCCGCGGAGCCACCGCCCATCCACACCCGGAATCACCCAGATTTGGGGTAATCCAGCCCAGTCCCACTCCACCCCACTCCCTATTTGCTGCCACCAATTCCCCAACCCGTGGATCCACCTCCTAACACTCGATCATCGCTAGATCTGTCCAGATTTGGGCATTCTAGCTCAGATCCAGCCTTTCCCTTACCCGATCCGGTCCACTCACCACCGGAATGCCTCTTTGAGGCCTTTAACGTTCAGATCTATTTCATTTGCATCGGCCCTAATATTTGTGTTGTGTTCTTGTATTGGTTTGTTCGGTTGTAGACATTGTTATAGTCTGAATATTATGTGTTTGTTTGGGAATATAGTTTATTATGTTATTTGATCCTTGAAAAGTCTCTAACTGCAGGAAGACCGATTCGCCGCACACTATTTCTTTGGCCCTCCACACGGAGGAAAACCAAAGCTTGTTCGCTTAAATGAATTATTTTTGTCTTGCTTTGAAATATTTGTGTGGGATTTAATTATTTGTTATCTAATTTGAATTCGCACCGTCGGATTTGCATGACATGCAGGGTTAGGTCTCCGTTTATCCGCTGCCTATAGATTCGCCCTGCGTCGCTAAGCCAGACCCAATATTTTAAAAATGTTGGGCGCCCGCCTAGATTTGGGCCTAGCCAAGCCAGGCCTTTCTTTGCATGGATGGCCAGGACCTGACTGGGCCTGCTTGCTTATTTACACCTCTGCTGTTAATGCACATGTTTAAAGTGTTTCTTTTAGTGAAATGCTGAAAGTATAGGCCATCTTAGGAAAAAATTTGGACTGGTATTTAATGGAAATGATTCCCACTTTTATTCTACAGATTTTGTTTTAAACTTCAAAAAAGGATTATTTAATAGAAGTTAATAATATTTGGAAAATGAAAATATTTTTGAACAATTCAAACTTTGGTATTATATGAGTATACCAGGCGAATTTATGTGAGTCTTAATTCTGATTTACATTTTTTGCTGCAACAAATACTATCATTTACACAGACAGACTGCATTGCTAGAATTTCACAGGACAATGGCTCAGTGCTTAGTTGGATTCTTCTCCATGAATTGAGGTATCTTCAAAATATCTACTACTTTGTTTCTTGCTTTAATGTACAATATCATATACAGAGGATTCTTTGTAAAAACTTCTTGTTTATTTCACATTTTTTACAGGCAAAACCTATTAAGATCGGGACACACAGTGAGTTTGTTTTTCGTGAGCCTGTAATTTTTTTTCTTACAGTTAACAGTCTTTCATATTTTGTTACATGAAACTGGAGCTTTAGCTTCTAAAGATAACATTGTATGCATTGTGTTAGTCTATACAAAAATATTTTGCTTCTTGATGAAGTTCACCTATTGTTTTTGTTTAAAATTCTCACTAGTCAATTATGAAATTGTAGGAATGAACTAAAAGTCAAAATATTAAATATAGTAACTGATGCAGACATCATTACTTGACCCCCAAGCGTGTTATCAACCCGGGAGTACACGCACACTCAGACACTATGGGTGCTCCTTGCTGATTACTATGATTCCCTGTTAATAATACTTCAGTAGATTGTTAAATATTCCTAGGATCCAGGAAATTGCTGTAGTCTTTTTGGAAATTTGTATACCAATTTTGTAGTCTTTTTGGAAATTTGTATACCAATTTTGGTAGCTACGTAAGCCTCACACAGTCACACATTATATCATAATTAGCTTCTTCGGTACATGAGTGAGCAATACGTGATATTTGGAGGGGAAAAACCCTCAATTGGGAGTGTTATAGTGGGTGGCTAGGTTTGTAACCGATGCATTTGTTATGGGCCGAGGTTTGGGATCGGGTTAGCCAGCGAGTAAGGGGGAGTTCCTCCAGAATGGCTCGGTTTAGGGTTTGGCGGAGAGGGAGGTGTGCCGTGTGTGGCTCTAGGCGGAAGTTCCTGTGAAAAGGTCGCAGAGAGAGAGAAGAGGAGGTGAGCTTCTTGCCTTTTTCCCATACCCCACATGGTATATAAACTAATAGAGTAGCATGCCCCCCACTTCGGCTTAAACACGTGGGCCCCAAATACGCATTGAAAATATGTGTGAAACTAAAGAACTAAAACAAAGATACAAAAGCTCGTGCATGCACGCGTCTTCATGTTGTTGCATCTGTGTGGCGTCGGTGGTAAGTACGCCCCCAGTGTGGGTACGTGTCCTTGATTGGCGTTGGCTCCGTAGCATCTGTCCCCGTAATATCTCCTTGCTTGTCGGAAGACAGCTTGTCCTCAAGCTGGGGGGATAAGGCGACAAACGGTTCGGCGGGGGGCTCGCCAATGAACTGTTTGAGCCGCGAGACGTGGAATACGTCGTGGATGTGCGCCTCTGGTGGGAGTCAGTGCTGATAAGCGATCTCCCCAATACGACGGCTGATCTAAAACGGCCCGTAAAAGCGGGGACTCAACTTATAGGAGGTGTCCGTGGGTCGTAACGATAGTTAGCGGTAGGGGAGGCTTTTGAGCCTTACCCATTTGTCGATGGAGAAGGAGACATCCCGATGGCTGCGATTTCCATTCGATGTTGGGCGCAGGGCAGGTGGTCACAGGACGTGGCTAGGAATCATTCACAGGCAAGGAGTTCTTGTTCCACTGCGGATATTTTGGCCAAGTCGTGTCCATAGGTTAGTAGTGGGGGTGGATCGCGGTCGTAGATCAAGCAGAATGGGGTAGTTTGGGGTCGAGTGGTATGAGGTGTTGTAGCAGTATTCCACCCACGGTAGCCATTTAATCCAATCTATGGGGTGATCCCCCGTTAAGCAGCGGAAATACATTTTCATCGTGCGGTTAACAACCTCCATTTGGCCGTCCGATTGGGGGTGATAGACCGTGGAAAAAGCTAAACCCATGACCCATAACAGCTAGCTTATGTGGTTTTCCTTCATCTTTAATTTTTTTTCGCTCGCATAGGACATTCAAAGCTACTATGACTTTGCCAATGAAAAGTAAATCTTCATTGTTTTTCTTATTCATTTCCTAGGGACCTATATCATCCGCAATCATTTTTATACATCTCCACATTCTGCGTCTTTCACTGGTCTTTTCCATGGAGCCTCATTGCCTTCTTTTATTTCAGGCTTTAAATTCATGAAAATCTGATTGTTCTTGTTATTTCGATCTTGCTGCCTCTGCTATTTTCTGATAATTGGTGTGATATGAAGCAGCCAATATAACAAGGATGGAGTGTGTGAGTCCCTTTTTGAATAAAAAAAGGTTTTATCCTTGCTCTAGCTGGTGGTTGTCGGTCCAAGAGTTGGGTCATCTGTTATGTAACTCTTTGAATCCCTGTTGGAGTATTTGGAGAATTTGGAGCTAACATTCAATGAAATTGCAATCACGGCAGTGTAGTTCTTGGATTTTGGAGGAAATGTGGCTCATTTTTTTTTTGTAGAGGAGTTAACTCAAGGTTCACTTAATCGCAACCTAGAGCTCCGATATTAGTTGATGTCTTTAGGGTCGGTTAAGAGACAAAAATCTAAGGCAACTGAAAAAACAGTCGACCACAACATGGAGAGAAGGTGCATGATTTGCCACCGACAAACATTCTTAAGATACATGATATTAAAAAAACTAAGTTTTTGGAGCTCTCTCGACAAGGTACCCTATGACATTTTTCTCTATAGAATTCACATTGCTTACCATTTAAGGCTCAAGAAAACTAAATACTAAAGAAATAAATGTCTTACAGCTCTTGGGTCCTAACCACTCGATAGAATGCAAGTAGAAATAATATTTATAGAAGAAATGTATAAGGAGCCCAATGCTAAAGACCCACTTCTATGATCGATCCATTAGGAGTGTTGTCCATATTTGATAGCTTAGTCCCATATTGTAGTTTGGATTTGAGATGTCACTCTTTGCAACTATGATTGTATGTACATGTATTGTATTTGACTACATGAAGTAATAAAATCTTACTGTCCTTTTTGATGTTTTCTCACATGGCATCAAAGAAATACGATTTTTGAAGGTCTGTTCTCGCCGATTTAAATCCTCTCTGTTCTCTTTTGCCGATTAAGCTCCCGCTTTCACCAATTGAGCTCCCGCTCTGGCTGATTGAGGTGACCGAAGATCACTGCTTTCACCGCAGAATTCACAGAAGTCGTGCCTTCAGTGCTCACTTGAAACTCGCAGAAGTCGCTGCCCTCAAAAACTATTGCCCTCAGAGCTATCCTGGAACTCGTTGCTAATCCATCAAAGCTCCCGCGAGGAACTAGCTTGAGCTCGCAGCTGCTATCGTTGAACTTGCCTGAACCTTGCTGATGCTCCCTTAGAGCTCCCACGAAGAACTCGCCAAAGCTCGCTTGAGTTTGCAGTGTCTCCCTTGAAGTCCACCTGTAATCTCCATAAGTCCGTAAAGCTCACTAACAGTGATACAACGGGATCAAATGTTAGCCTTGACTACCATTCCGGTCTCACCCACTCCCATATATGAAGTTAGAGATGAACTTAAGATCATCATTATCTCCCTCACTTGGATGAAGAAATTTTTTTAGTGGGTCCCATTGGTGTGTCGAGTACTCTAGACTAAGGGTCTTTCTACTTTGGAAAAGATAGCCTTCAACACCTTCTCGATCTATTCCGAGAGAACCAGATTGTTGAACCTAGTTTGGATGGCAATATAACGTCATTTGTTAAACTCTCATTTGTGACCCTAAAACCCTAGAGAGCCAGTGGACTCAAAAGGAAGCAATTGATATAGTGATCGTACGGAATTGCATGGTAAGAATCCCGAAGATTGTAACGGCATTGTACCGGTCGAAGTAATAGAGTAAGTGAGTTTGTCATATTCGCATGAAACATAGAGCGAAGATTGTTAAGACTACAACGTCAAATGCTATTTAAGCTATGGAAAATTTGATATTCTTTGTTACTGCAAGCATGAACTCGAACCAACGGGAAATTGAAATTTATTTTGATCATTCACATTCAAGCCAAGGAAAACAGATATAATCATTAACATTAATGGGCATGAAAATGTATGAGTTATGCAATACAAGAAAATTAGGAAAAGCTTACAACCATGAGAGAATACTCAGAATCCTTGAGCATCCAATGTTTTGATGGAAGGAGAGAAAAATACAGAAGAAAAGAGATTACTTCTTGGGTATGAGAGAGAACCGGGTCGTCACTCCGACTTCTTTTCAATTCTTGGCCACCACCTCCGGTGACCACCACTTACATCCACCACCGGCAACCCTTGGCCAGCGATCCACCTCCCCCCTACCCTATAACTCCCAAAACACCTTCCCACTACACCTCTCCACTCATAATCACTTCCTAAAAAATAGGCTCACCCCTCCTAAAATCTCTCACAACCTTGCTATCTCCCATTCCCACTTTTACTCCAACCGAGTCTCCTTTACCCGCCGTCAGCTCCTCCCCATCCCCCCAATTTCAATAAGACCCTAGCTAGATGGTTAGCAACAAATTTATATGAACTCATGTAATACGGATCCCTAGCTAGATGGAATGACAAACAATCAGAATAGAATATCTTAGTAATATGATTCCTTACTCATCTCTAGTTTTATTTTGAAAAGTCATATCAATAGGACCTTCTCTTTCCCCAACTAATTGATTTGCCTTCTTGCACAAGAAAATAGTATTAACTTGGGATTCAGCTTGCATAGTTATTCTGCTTCAAAAATCATTCTTTGAAGCTCTCTTAAATATTCTTTGGTCATCTTTGCACACACTCTTCTACCATTCGAGTAGATACTTTCAGTGAGTGATTGTTAACCCTGGAATGCAAGACATTGTAATCCTAATTTGAAGCAGGAGGAACATGCCGATGCGCCGATGCCCTAGGATTTTGTTGATGTCGTAGTATATCTCCGAATACCCTGGCTTGCAGTCCCCCACAAAACCTTGATTTCAAGCCAGAGTTGCTCGGCCTCGAACTGCGATACGAAGAGTGGAAAGGAGGCGGGAAAGGATTTCAAGTTTTGATTTTGAGGAGTAGCCAATATCTCCTCAATAGCATCAGGAGGGGGAGTTTCGGTTGGGGGATTTCAGGTTTAGGATGGATCAGTAGCCATGATTAATTTGACGGACATAAATGAAGACCAAGAGTTTTCTTTATAGATAGTTTCGATAGATATAATTTTTTATACTGGATTTCATTATTCGTAAAAAAAGCTCTAGCTTGTTCTTCCACAATACATTTTAGAGTTACATGAATTATATATGCATTTTGTAGTTAAGAACGAAATCTACAACTTTCATGTTGAATATTTTTCCAAAATATGTACGGTTTAACCGGAATCTGACCCGAAAGGTTACTATCTCGAAATAAATAATAATAATAAATTTCAAAATTCGAGCTAGCAATCTTTTGAGCTAGATTCCGGCCAAAACATGGATATTTTGGAAAAATGTTCAGCATGAAAGCTGTAGATCTCGTTCTTGATTATAAAATGCATATATTATTCATGTAATTCCGACATAATTTGTGGGAGAACAAACTAGAGCTTTTTTCCTCTAATTTTTTCAGTATATTCTGCGCATGCATGTGTACATTTTTTAAATTATATTTCTCCTGCTAATGCGCAGGGCATTGATGTTCTGAATGGAATCGCTTGGGACGAGGACAATAAGCGCCTGTTTGGTTAGTTCAACAATTCTGTGTAAAAATTATATAACAACATGACTCTCAGGCTCCGTTTGACACGGTGGTGGCGGTTATAAACGCCCACCTAAGTAACGTTGTCCACTTTTTTGTTCAAATGGATGATATTTGTTAGGTGATCTTTAACGAATGACGGTTTAACCCATGCGTTTACGACCGCCACCGCCGTGCCAAACGGAGCCTCACTTTCAAAATCTAAAAATTCTTAAGATTAAAATTTCAGTGACAGGAAAGCTGTGGCCGAAGCTCTACGAAATCAAGCTGCGCCCCTTAACTACTCCCCCATTCGATGGTAAAATAGAGAAGCTCTGCCCAACCCGTGGCTTCCGATGATGCCGAAACACGCACGCCGCCTCCCGCAAGCTTATCATTCTTCCATTCAACTTTTTAGGGTACTCGGAGCTCGTATTCTTTGCTGGACTGTACAAATTCGCATTTGTCTGGGCACGAATTTTAATGCAGGTCATTTGTCTCCGAGCAACGTAGATGACCCGGCCCGTGCAGATGAGCTGGAAACATTATATCTATGCTAAAATATAAAGATATCCTCTTATATGTGTGGCCATTGATTTTAAATAAGAATTACCAACACTCTTGTTTTTTTCAAGACCATGATAGTACCTTCGCCGGCACGATTCTAGACCATGATAGTACCTTCGCCGGCACGATTCAAGACCATGATAGTACCTTCGCCGGCACGATGTTATAATGGTGTGCACGGGCGAAATTACTGTCGTGAACTGGGTACTATCGCGACTATACGGGAGAGGCAGGGCATTGTCACTCGTATTTAAATAAGGGTAGATATAATATGCGGGTAAGGCTACTGTGTGGGCGTACGCAAGACATTTTGGGGGTCAAGATGGTCTCAAAATGAAAAGTGATCAACATGAAACTTGTAGATCTTGGCGAGACGAACAACTTTCATGTTGATCACGTTTTGATTTGGATCCGTCTTGGCCTTCGATTTGGGACCCGAAAATCGAAAATTTGGAGGCTTTATGTAACTCTCTCGCCGCCTCAGATTTCGAGGCCTAAATCAAAGGCCAAGACAGCTCCTAATTAAAAAGTGTTCAACATGAAAGTTGTTCGTATCGACGATATCTACAACTTTCATGTTGATCACTTTTCGATTTGAAGCTGTTTTGACCCTTGCCCGCACACCCGCACACCCGCACACCCGCACACCCGCACACGATACATCCCCTAAATAAATATGCAAAAATTAATATTCCAAGTATTTTAGCAAGCCATCTTCCAATGATGGACATGGCTTTCAAAGTCGGCTTTGAAGACCGTTAAATCAGCTTCATATACTACCGTGCGGCTACTTTGGAGCCACGTGTTCGGCTTTTCTCCCTTGAATATATCCTGTATCTATATAATCCTGAGTGAGGCAATAATAATTCTGTTAATAAATGGATGTCCTTGCTACCACTTATTCGCCAATCCCCGCTCTCCGCGGCGGCGGCGGCAGCCGTGGAGCAGCCGTCTTCCCTTCGAACCAACATCACCTCCTCAAATCTCCTTTCTCATATCCCTACCTCTTTGTCTCCAAGCCTTCTTCCTCCCTCTCTTTCTCCTCAAAGTCTCTCTCTCAACCGCCACCGACTACACTTGCCGGCCAATCCCACCACAAGGGCGCCGCCACCGGCTATGCCGCCGCTCTAATCGACTTCTCCAGGCGCAATGGCTCTACCGCTTTTAATGCCATCATTCGTGATGTCCGCCGTCTGACAATCGCGGTTGCTGAGGTCCTTGAGGATCATTCCATGAATGATGAAGAGCAGGACGACGCTATCCGGGGTGTTGTCGGGCGCGCGGGCTTCGACCGTCGACTGGTGGCGTTGGTGAGGATGGTGACGACAAAGGGGAAGGGGCCGGGCGCAATCGCCGGGGTATTAAAGGAGTTCTGGCGGATGTGGGGGGAGATGAATGCGGCGGCGGAGGGGATGGAGGTGGTGGTGGCGTCGGAGAGGAAGATGAGGGTGGAGGAACTGGCCAAGATTGCCGGGGAGATGCAGAGGGCCCGCGGTGTCGACCTGGTGAAGATTAAGCATTTGTTTGTTGAGAGGGATATGGATATTTCCAGGGTTTGAAGTGTAATTTTTAATTTATATTTATGTTATATATATTTATTATATGATGAAATAATTGTTTTTGTAAATCTGTCTTGTGATTTGTCAATATTTTGACAATTTAGTTTAAATTCTCAATTTTTTGCATTTACTACTTTTAATAAATTTATTGATAGCTGATTTAGGTTCTGTTTGGGAGGACTTATTTTCATCGGTCAAGCTGTTACGACCGCATGAATTGGATCTTAATTAAGAACTGGTTTATGTTGTTGTAACCGCTTGACCGGTAAAAATAAGTCCTCCCAAATAGAGCCTTCGAAAAAAATAAGTTCTCCCAAATAGAGCCTTCAAAAATTTTATTTGTTATTTTCTAATTTTAAGCGATCGAATTCTTTTTTGCTTGTTTAGGAAACACAGTTTTATGCTCAAGTCTATCTCCAATTGCTCTGTCTTTAATGGCAGATACTATCCCAAACATGCCCTAAAACTTGTGCATTTGACCTATATATGGAGAGAATGTGGTCGTCTAATCAATATTTATTATAGTTTAGGGTTACCTTTAAATCGGAGATCAAATGTCCCAATCATGCCCTAAAACTCATGCCTTTTACCTAAAACTAATGCATTTTAAAGCCTATTTTGTTATATTAAAAACACGATAAGAGATCAAATGTGTTATCACCCTTTCATCTAAGAGAATCTTATTTGAATACCTAAATTAGGGGTTCGTTTCGTACGGTGTTGGTGATCTTGAATACAGTAGTTACGAACGTCGGGCCTCAGCTATGGAACTCCATCCATTTTTATGTTCAAAATTGCTTTTTTCTTGGTAGCAGTCATAATCGTTGTCATGTCAAACTCATATGTCATGACGATTACATATTTTATCCAAACTTGATGGATGAGAGCGCTGCGCCAAAAAAGTTCGTAACCACCACCACGTTCACAACTATCTAAACACTTCTACTCCTCTTGACACCCTACCAATCCCACTCCAATTCCTAAACTAAATCTTGTTCATAACCACTCCTCTTGTCAAAATTATAGTGTATATCATAAATATGACTTCAAAATTAAAAATTAATCTTGTATTATATTGTACATGTGATTTGCATAGTTTTAATTATTTTGTGAGTGAAATATTATTCTTAAATGGAATAGCAAATCTAATTAAGTAACATTCTCATAACATTACAATATGGAATCTATGGCGGATCTAGAAAATTAATAATGGAGGTGCATAATTTTTTTTTAATGCGACATTGAATTCTAAAAATTTTAACATGAGGGGACAATCATCAACTTGCTTAAAAAAAATTAAAACGTTTACATCTTATCGGAGTCATTTACATAATATGGTAAAAAAAAACATATTGACATAATAACCTAATTTTGATTTGTAATAATGAAACATTTAAGAAAACCTTAGCATATAAGAATACCTAAATTCAACTAGTAAAAATAAAATATACCGGATGCTAAAAGCTTACATCAAGAAACTATCAAGAAAATGAGGTGGGGTCGTGGAATCACTAAAGGCGAGTCTCTCCGATCCCGCCTTTACACCAAACTCTACCTCAAGGAGGTCTTCCTCGGCCTAAAACATTCTTGTGCAAAAAAAGTAGAGACAATGCACTACTTCTTCGTAGAGTACGTAAATCATATATTTTGCCAGACTTTAGTAAGAATTCCACCGTTCTGCCCTAGTTCTAAACTTCTCCAAATTTCACGAGAAGGCAGCACTGTAGAAAACGGAAGTCTCTGTTTGGCATAGTGGTGGCAGTGGTAAACACGTGTTTAACCGTCATTCCTTAAGAATCACCTAACAAACATCATCTGTTTGAACATAGAAGTGGATGAAGTTTCTCAGGTGGGCATTAACGAAAGACAATTTTCATGACCGCCACCACCCTGCCAAACGAATATCAGGATACTCTCCATTTCTGACGGATTCTGCTTTTCCCATATTTATATATTTTTTTATTCAAAAAAATTCGGTCCACTAGATATTTTCTGGACTTATCTTGTCCACTAAATATGAAATGGATCCCCTCCATTTCAGCACGTGGATTCTATACACACCTGTGTATAGAAAAAGATTTGCACACATTATTATATAATGTTGAGAGAGAGAGAGAGATATGCACACATTATTATATAATGTTGAGAGAGAGTACTATTTATTATATGCACAGTCCATGAGTAGAATTATTTAAGATGTGTAATATTTATTACATCTAAGCAGCTATAATCCGCGTCCATTATGCCGGGTGTTAGCATCCGCGTCCATGTGCATATCTTTTTCTATACACATGTGTGTATTGAATCCCTGTCCTCCATTTCAAATGAAATGGAGAGGATCCGAATCCGCCAAACGAAACCTAAGAGAGCCAAAATAAGGAGTGGAGCCCACGGGAAAGAAAATATTTATAAACCCACTATAAGATTGGTGCGTTAGTTATATTATATGCATCAAAAAAATTTCCCTCGTGCTCTGTCACTCACTAGCCTTAAATCCTCTCCTCTCTCTCAATCTCTCTCTCTCTCAATCTCTTTCTTCGTCTCTCTCTCTCTCTACCGTACGCCGACAAAACGCAACGGCTGCAGCAGAAGATGCAAAAAAGGCGGGCGAGCAATTACCCAAGGAAGAAGGCCACGGTTCAGATCACCGTGTATGTCGTCAAACAACAGCAACGCAGGCCGCCAAAACTTCAGCTTCTCTCTAACCTCCAAAGCCGCGGAGGAAGCTACCGCCACCTGTCACCACCCCTCAAAGCCCCCGCCGGCGCCGCCTACGACCGGAAAGCCCAACTCCTCCTCTACTCTCAACAGCTGCGCGCCACCGCAACTTTCCTTAATCACGAACCATCCTTATTAACTACACCCCAACCCCATCATCCCCACAAACATTATTCTAAACAGCATCTTAGACTCGCCGGCGCCGCCCATCGCCTGCAGATCACAACCACCGCCGGCAATCATCCCCATCAAAAAAATATCAACGATCCCACATGGAAGGTATTTACATAATTAAATAAATTCATAATTAAATTAAAGGTGGTTAATTTATTTGATATTATGATGTTGTAATTAGGTTGTAGAAGTGGAGCAGCTGAAGAGTGGTGTTGCAGCTGAAGCTGCCAAGTCGTTGCCGCCGCCGCCGCCATCTTGTTTCGGTGATTGGAAGAAGTTATTTTTTCCTTCTTTTTGCGCAAAAGAGGATGTTGTTGCAGCTGGGCATGGGAAGAGCAGGAGGCGGAGCAGCAGAAGGAAGAAGAACAGGGCGGTAATCGTATCGCTTGGTCGCAAAATCAGCGCTATTATGATGAGTTCAAGGGTATGTCTTTTTTTAATTAATTAATTAATTAATTAATTGCATGTTTCATTCAATATTAAAAAAAAATTGATTGAAAAAAAAAAATTAGGCGATGAATTAAGCACGCGATTACAAAATTTGCAGATGGAGAAGGAGAGAATTGGAGTCATCGCCAAGTTTTTATCAGTGATAGGAAAACATCGTTGACCAAAGAGACTGTGTTGACTTCTTCAATGCCGGTATGCAGTCCATCAAGAAATTGAATTATGAGGCCGATTCATCGTCTTATTATGCGGTCTCTAATAAAAATTTGTTTTTTATTTTATACATATATATATATATATACACTATTTAATATCCCATTTTACCCCTCGCCCTCTCTTTTCTTTCTTTTTTTCATTTGACATCCTTTGAAATATTCAAAATTATAAAATATAATGAATATGATAATTTGTTTTAATTAAATAACTTAGGCTATGTTTGGGACAGCTTCTGATGATGAATAATCCGCTAATTGAAAATTGATAATTGCATAGAGATTTTATAAAATCAATGAAGAATAAGCAGTCGACTGTTTGTATTGTTTGATCATAAGTGATTATCTAAATTTCTCATTTATTCATAAGGGTCTGTTTGTTTGGACGTGTTTTTTTTTCGTCCGTGCACAATTTCTTTGCCTAGGACGATTTTTCGCTCGGGCGTGTTTTTTCGCCCGTCACGATTTTTTTTGTCCGGTCAAGATTGTTTTCGCCCAAACGTGATTTTTTTCGCCCAGACGTGATTTTTTTTGCCCGGGCGCGATTTGTTCGCCCGGGAGTGATTTTATCGCCAGGTCGCGTTTTTTCGCTCGATCACGTTTTTTTCGCCCGTCGGATTTTTATCAACCGGACACATTTTTTTTCACGCGGGCGCGATTTTTTCGCCCGACCACAATTTTTTCGCCCGGGCGCGTTTTTTTCACTCGAGCGCATTTTTTTCGCTCAAACGAGTTTTTTCCGCCCGATCGCGGTTTTTTCGCCCGGTCGCGGTTTTTTTTCGCTCGGGCGCGTTTTTTTTCGCCAAACGCATTTTTTTCGCTGGGGCGCGTTTTTTTCGCCCGGGCGCAATTTTTTCAACCGAACGCGTTTTTTTGTCCTGGGCGCAATTTTTTCTCACAGGTGCGATGTTGTCTCACACAATTTTTTGAACTTGAAATAATTTTTTCACCCTGATGCAATTTTTTCGCCGGGACAAAAAAGAAAAAAAACTCCCGGATGAAAAATCATGCCCGGACAAAAAAAAACACGACCGGACAAAAAAATACGCGTCTGAGCGAAAAAATCACTTCTCGCCACGCCCGGGCGAAAAAATCGCGCCCGGGCGAAAAAATCGCGCCCGGGCGAAAAAATCGCGCCCGGGCGAAAAAATCGCGCCCGGGCGAAAAAATCGCTCCCGGGGCGAAAAAATCGCGTCGGGGCGAAAAAAAGCGCGCCGGGGCGAAAAAAAGCGCGCCCGGGCGAAAAAATCGCGCCCGGGCGAAAAAATCGCGTCGGGGCGAAATAAGCGCGCCCGGGCGAAATAAGCGCGCCCGGGCGAAAAAATCGCGCCCGGGCGAAAAAATCGCGCCCGGGCGAAAAAATCGCGCCCGGGCGTAAAAATCGCGCCCGGGCATAAAAATCGCGCCCGGGCGTAAAAATCGCGCCCGGGCGAAAAAAACGCGCCCGGGCGAAAAAAACGCTCCCGGGCGAAAAAAACACGCCCCGGCGAAAAAATCGCGCCCGAGCGAAAAAATCACGCCCGGACGAAAAAAACCGCGTCCGAGCGAAAAAATCTCGCACAGGTGAATATCGCGCCCGGGCGAAAAATATCGTGCATGGGCGAAAAAGCGCGCCCGGGCGAAAAAAATGTGTCAAAGCGAAAAAATTGAGTCAGTAAGAAAAGATCGCGCCCGGGCGAAAAATTCGCGCTAGGGCGAAAACTTCGCGCCCGGGCGAAAAATTCGCGCTAGGGCGAAAAATTCGCGCCCGGGCGAAAAATTCGCGCCCGGGTGAAAAGATCACGCCCGGGCGAAAAATTCGCTCTCGGACGAAAAATTCACGGACTGGTGAATAAATCGCGTTCGAACGAAAAAATCACATCCGGACAAAAACCACTCATATGACTTTTTTAAGAGATAAGCGCTTATGAGAAATCATAGGACCCGGATAGCTTATAAAAAATCAACTTATAATCTGTTTTAAAATAAGTGATTTTATATAAGCTGCACAAACAAACAGCTATAAAACCACTTTTGCGTTTATAATAGAGATTATTGATCAGCATAAGCTGTCCCAAACAGAGCCTTAATAAGATAGAAAAAAATTAGTAAAGCTCAGCTCACGTATGTATATGGTAAGTATCATTACAAATGTCAGTGGTATTTTCAAGATTGATATTATGGGTGCCGTGGTATTTTCGATCGGCAACAATTAATTAAACTCAACAATTTTATTAAAATGATTTCGCGTGCACGTTAATGTATGCATTAGGATGATTTTTTTAACAAAAATTGAAAATTTACGTATAATTATTTCTCACATTAATTAATTGATTGTTTGTTTATTTTAACTGCATTGATTAACTGATAAGCGGAGCCCCGTCATTAAAAGAAAAATTTTGATTAGCAAGAAATAAAATTTCTTGCAAAATTGCAAAATTTGTTGTTAATTTTAATAAGCAACTAATTTAGGAACAAAAAAAATAGCTAGCTAATATGTCCATAGCTAATTTTAGCTAGACATTTATTGCTTGCTAATTTGCAAGGATTATTTAGCAAGATATCATATCATTCCTAAATTAGCAAGGAAATTTAATTTCGTTGCTAACAAAAAATGCACTTTTAATAGTGTTGGTTGAGGATAGAACCCGCAAACATCCATATACAATAAACTATACTTAATCAACTCACTCAACTAACTCATATGTTTTTAAAATGCGTTAATATATATATATACACATAAAAAAAACGTTTATATAATTTATAAAATTATATTAAAAAAATGTAAATGTATATATATAGTTATCTATATAATATTTAAATTTATGTATATGTATAATTGTATAAATATATATATAATTATCTATATAATATTTAAATATATGTATGTATATAATTATTTAGATATTAATCTATATATATAATTATTTATTGAAATATATATATATATATATTATATAATGGGGCCACTGAGACAAATATATGGGCTCCCCAGAAAAATGAAAAAAACACCGCATAGACAGCATTTTTAGAAAAAGTGGTCAACATGAAAGTTGTAGATCTCGTCGAGATCTACAACTTTCATGTTGACCACTTTTTCTAAAAATACTGTTTAAGGGGTCTATTTTCAAAAGGCGCGAAGGGGGTTCCGTCCGGTAAATATTACGATTTATATTTATTGCGCGGACCCCCTTCGCGGCTTTTGAAAATAGACCCCATAAACAGCATTTTTATAAAAAGTGGTCAACATGAAAGTTGTAGATCTCGACGAGATCTACAACTTTTATGTTGAACACTTTTTATAAAAATGCTGTCTAGGAAGTGTTTCTTTCGTTTTTTTCGAAAAGCGCGTTTTTTAGTCAAAAACGAGCTGCGCGTTTTTACATATATCTCTTATATAATTTATGCATATATTTCATAATATATATTTATATAATATATATGTATATAAATAATTTATAAATATATATAAACAAAAAAAACTATTTTATAAGAGAGGTTAAAGAAATTAAAAATTCTATTTTTAATTAAGACTTTATTTCAGGAGGCGTTTTCACACCGATGCAGGAGCAGACACAGTGACACGATAGAAATATAAACGGGCGGTGTGTGCTCCCGCGCGCGCTAGAGGAACAGATCAAAAACTCTTAGTTTAGAATTCCTACCTCCGCCTCCAGCTCTGAACGGCGACGGCGTTGTCACACAGCCGTCTGCTCCCACTGAATCAAACGAAGCAAAAGAGAAATAAAATTTTTCAAAAAAATAATTTTTTATCTCTATAACTATTTTGCAACAAAATAATTTGGTTTTATTTTGCAACAAAAATTTTGCTACAAAAAAAATTCGTTGCTATTTTAGCAACGAAATTTTTGCAACAAAAAAATTTGTTGTTAATTGTACAACAAAGAAAATCTCTTGTTATTTTTGTCGGTGAAATAAGAAAGTATTTTCCTAGCTAAATTTGATGCTAATTAGGAAGGATTATCAAGCCTTCCTAACTTACCTTGCTAAATGTGAATTTTCTTGTAGTGCGTGCCTGCTACGATTGACCGTAGTTATTTTGCACGTACCATGAGCCCTGTGCCTGTTAAGATTGCAAAAATCACGTTTCCAACTCAGCTTCCCTCCGATTTGAAAGATCAAATCAGAATCACGAACTGGATACTATCAAATCCGCTCAAACTGGAGAGGATCCTGGTCCCAGTAACTGTCAGTCTGTGGGGTGTTTGTGAATGTGTGATTTTAATTATTTAAAAACAATTATGTTAATTTATGCAATTATGCAGTATAGGCCTTCAATGTGTCTTTATTGCCCATGGCACGGGCACCAGAGAGAGGGCCTTCAACGTGTCTTTGTTCCACAAGGCTAAAGTTTGACTAGCTAGACATGTTAGGTATATATATAACACACATGAGGAAAATTTCCATTCGGGCTCCAGACCGAACATAACGGCGTAGATCAAACAAATTAAACACAATACACTTTCTACATATATGGCCCATGTGTTTGGATCTCGGTGGGCTCCATTCTATCCTGAGCCGGACCGGAAAATGGGTCCCCCACACTAGCTTCCTCACAACAAAAGAAGAGGACGAGGGATCACCTAAGGGTGTCCATAAAAATCCGAAGCTGACCGAACTGATTAAGCCAAATTGATTTTCGGACCGAATCGATCAGTTCGGTTTCAGTTTAGGGAGCTGAAAACCGACATCGTTTTAGTTCGGTTCGGTTTGTTGGTTGGATAAACCGAAAAAACTGAACCGAACTTAACATTTAGATAATGTATTATAATTCTGCTCAGATCAAGACATACAACTTCTTTGTCCTACATGACAACAACTAACAATAAATATGTTATACTTATTATATTCATTTCGAACGAATTTTTGAAATTATTGTCTTAATTGCATTATTTAATCTAAATGCTATTATATATGTTCTCTGAGTTTTCTTTTAAATATTAATGAACTTATTTTTTTGAATTATATATTATATAGTTAATTGGACTTTCACTCAACTAATAGTCGATCATTCAAAAAAACACTGACAAAAGCAAATATTTTTTTGAATACAATGTTTTAAGTTTGTCGGAAAGCCAAACTGATGTTAAAAAATCAAACCAAACCGAACTGATTAGTTTCGGTTTAGGGTGTGTAAAAACCGAGACTATTCGGTTCGATTTCGATTTTAGCTAAAACCGAACCAAACCGAGAACCGCTTGCAGGCCTCACAGATATCTTGAGAAGATGGAGCCTTACATTACTGTTTCAAGATTCTCTCCATTTGGGAGCTCAAATGAAAGTACATTTTATGGTGTAGATGCATTCTCACTTATTCTATTGGTGTAGAATTTTCTGATTAAAAAATATAAAAGAATGAAACTAGTCGACTCATCGAATCAATAGAAATACATCTGAACCGTGAAATAGATACTATTCATTTCACTCCAAATATTAGAGAGAATCCTGCTCCTACATTGCGAGGGGTAAGTAAACAAAAGTGAAATTGTTTTTGATATTTGTAAATGCCTAAGTGATCTCAACAACTCCTATTTTATGTTATATTTAAATATGTTTCTATGATAAAAAATAATAGCTAGATGGTATAAATAATTAAGGAAATTGTTAAAAGCATCGCACTTTTGGCTAATCGCACCGCTTTGTTAAAAGCACCGCAGTTTTTCACATATTGTTAAAAGCACCGCACATTGTTATCCGCACCGCAATTGAGATAAACGCACCGCACTTAATTTATGAATTAAAATAGGTTCTCAATGAATTACAATATTAATATATACTCAATAGAAAAAATATTTGATACAAAAAAACCATCAAATGTGTTGTCCAAATTGTTATGCTTTTTTATTCAAATATTTGTGATCTTCATCAACGACATCTATAATATGGACCAATAATACTTGAGGCACAATTCACGATGAGGACCAATAATATTGCAACAATTTACTTCTAAACATAGAAACAGTAATGAACTCTCAAAGAAATTTCAGAAGTCCTTTAACATATGTGATTGTTAACCGCAACTCTTTATTGGCTAGTCGCACCCAAAAATCTCTTAATTTTTCGCGTCTTTTCGAAATACGTCTTGTACATGCAATTTCAGGAAAAGTGTTCAACACGAAAGTTGTAGATCTCGACGAGATCTACAACTTTCGTGTTGAACACTTTTCCTGAAATTGCATGTACAAGACGTATTTCTGAAAGGCGTAAAATCTGAGCGTGACGAGAGGCGGCGTTGGCGCTGATATCTGCCGGTGTCGGCGACGGAAAGGGCTGGAGGGGGCTGAGGAGGCGGGAGCAGCCAGCGACGCGTCAGGAGGCGTGAGGAGAAGATCGGGATTTTAGGACTGCGGTGCGAGGAAGCAGCAGTGCGGTGCGAGTATATTTTTAGAGTGACAAATTTTAAGTGTTAAAAGATCCAAATGCGGTGCGATTAGCCAAAAATGCGGTGCTTTTAACAATTCCCATAATTAAATTAATTATCTAATTAATATAAAAAGTGCAGGACAAAAGAAAGTGTATCAGTCTTTCATGCATCAAATAAAATTAATGCCCTGCAATGAATATAGACATACAGTATATCACATATATGATCGCGACCGCAGTAGTTATGAATAGTCGGCATTCATGAACTCCGAGCCTTACATAAGGAATTTCACGCACTTTAATGTTCAAAATTAGTTTTCTTTCTGGATGATGGTCATAACCGTTGTCATGCCAACGTACATTCTAGGGCGATAGAGTTTTTATCCAAACTTATCGGGGCAAAAAAATAGTGCCAAACAGAGCCATATGCTGTTGAAAATGTTGAAGTAGGAAGTAGGCGATCAGTATGATGCAGACCGCACAAACCGTCGAGACCGCGCGCGGCTTGCGTGGATAAGCTTGGCGAATAGCCTGGTCCTTGTCTATTGTTTCTTTCTCGTAGTCTGAATTAGTTGTATCCCTGGTGTACATGTTAACCGTGTGGTTAGCTTTAGCTAATCGCGGACTGTGCGGTCTGAATTAGGAGAGCGGAGACTGACAGACCGTCGCTTGGTGCAGTTAGACTTCTAGTCGCGTGACTAACTGCTTGACTGCTTAAGTTCACGCGGACTGAGATTGTTATCCGCATAGTTGTGCGAATTGGTGGAGTTAACCGTACGCGGTATGGTGTTACAGTCTGCATGTTTGGGTGGACTGGTGCTGCTAGCTGGTACGTCACTAACGGTTACTCTATCCTGCTGGGCGGTGACGGTATCCGTCTGCCCGCTTATAAATTTGTGTGTTGGCCTCGTCATAAATAACATGAACTGTAAGAACAGAAGATTTAGTAAAACACAATGGTTAAGTTTTTTTTACCTCGCAGCAAGGAGTAGTGACCGGTTATTGATGTGTTTGCAGATTGTGTGACTAGCACTTGACAGTCTGAAAACTAGTTTTGAAGGCAGTGCGGATAGCTAGTAGCAGGCGGCGGCGGTTAGCAACAGGTCGTGGTTCGGCGACTAGGTGAGCTTCTTCCTTGGCAGTTTTCCAGCCTGGATAAGTCAGTTCGTCTTTGGCGGACTGAGTAGCAGTTCAATAAGCTGTTCGATCAACTCGGCGGTCAGGCGACCTTGGCGGTCAGGCGACCTAGAGTTGCAGTTAGGCGGCAACTCAGTTCCAGTTCATCTGTTCATGGCCACTTTAGCGGTTAGGCGACCTCGCGGTCAGACGATCAGAAGTTGCGGACAAGGTCGTTTTTCTCAGTAGGCAATAAGCAGCTATTTCGGCCTTGACGGTTAACGGAGCGGACATGCGACTAGGCGGTTACAGTGTGTTGTCCGCCAGTTTTGTACTTGTCTATTTTTTGTAATCTTCATTGGGTGGATTGCGAAATCATGACTCGCAATTTATGCCTCCCATTATAAAGAAGATTGATAATTCAATTTGGCTCCGTTCGTTAAGTGGGAATTGAGATGCAGGAATTGGAGTTGACTTCAATTTCAATTTCCGCAGGAATTGGAATTGAAGTCAATTCCAATTCTGTTGTTCAGCTAAATGCAGGAATTCTGTCATCAGTATTGGAATTGATAATTCCGATGTTCGGCTGTATGTCTGATTTCAACGGTTTGAATTGAAAATTTAATTTTATAACATTAAAAGCGACGATTTTTTTTAAAAAAAATAACATCAACAGATAATGTCTCGCATCACCAAAATTCACCAAATGAATAACATAGTTTATGACATGACATAACATTGCATTATATTATTTGGATCCCAGAAAATCAACCCCGCAAATATAAGCGTAGCCAAGTCCTCCTGATTGGCAACGGCAAAGCCATAAACACGTCACTCTTGATGTCGTCAACACTCAGCATATCGATAGCCTGTATAACCTCGTCCTCAGTCAGATCCGTGATAGCTGCCATGGCCACATATATCCTGTCTGCCCTTGAGATCGGATGTGTCGGTTGAGAAGTAACACTGCCCTCGTGTTCCATGTTCCTCGATATTGCTGAAACAGCCTCTGCAATTATGTCCGCCGCTGATGCTTTCTTCTTCTTCTTTGTCTCTGACTCGATCTCCTCGACCACATTATCGTGCACTAAAACGTCAAAATGTGGATCTCATTCATTGCCGGATAGAGTTGCAACATTAGCTCTTGTAGTTCTATCAACCACACATATCATAGCTAAGTCGCCCCAATTCACGATCACCTTGCTACGATAATGCTTTACTGTCGGGTGTGCCTACAAGTTTAGAATTGAGTATACTTATTAAACTATAAATTGACAGAAAATTTAAAGTTTGTTTTTAACTGACAATATTACCTTAACATAATTCGCCCAAACATCTTCGATGTCTACCTTCACTACATTGCTTTCTCAATCCCATCCAAATCCACTCGTATTTAGCATTGCCGATATCTTTTTGTAGTATTTATTCCATGCATGTTTTAACACAACGCTGAAATGTCTGCTAACTGTATCAATTGAACGTAATAATGTTCCACCAACCGTTCAAAAATTTTTATTATGAGCTAAAATATATAAAAAAGTGCTAACAGACTCTTTCACTGAAACGTTTCTTGTGTCTCTTAGTAATCCTCTCGCAACTAATGTGGTGCATAGAGTTTCAAAAGAGTTTTTGTTCATTCGAAGCTGATTAAAACAATTGATATCTGTCCACTATGTAATCGGGCAAACAACGTCCTTCTTAAAATTGTTTTGGCATCGGCCTCTTCAAGATCCCTTCCAATTCTGGGTTCATCAAAATAACATAGGCTGCAGCAAGAGCTGCTGCCACTGCTGCTCTCATACGTCTACGACGTCTTTGTAATTCATCCATTTACATATAAACGAACATGTACAAAATGCATGTGAATGCAGCTGCCCTGGAAGAGAAATCATGCCACCAATGAGGAATGAAAAATCAAGTATGCTAGGGTACATACAAGGTACATTAGGGTCGTTATACGGCCCTACTTTCCGGTGTTGCACAAAAAACTCCTCACTAAATGTATTGAATCCATGGTACATACATGTACAACCCCGTATCCAGCGAGTGGGCTAACAGGAGCCGACCCGGCCGGCCCAAACCGCCCCCGAGCCCCAGGCGAGTTCAGCAGGATACGCCGAGCCCAGCATGCCGAGTATGGGCTCGGCAATCGTCGAACCGAGCTCGAAGATAGTAGAGCTGGGCCCGGCGAGAGGCCATTCATCATGGGGTCGGCCGAGTACGTGCTCGCCTAGAGCCGAGGGGTTGGCGAGTGCCAACGCGACCGTCATCTGCGAGCAAGGGCTTCAGGCCCAACTTTCCAGGCCTGAGGCGAGGCGAGCCGGATCGTGGCATGGAGAGAGGCGAGCTCATCCAACGCCCTCTCCCGCGGCATTGAGAGAGGCGAGCTCACTCGCCGCTTTTCACCTCGGCGTGGGGGGAAGCCTTCTCACGCCCATACTCGCCATCCCTGCCCAATGGGCTCTTCTCAGGGCCGGCTCGCCCTTCAGTTGTGGGGTGTTTTTACCACGTTACCCCCCTTTGAATTGCCTATAGTCCTCGAGAACAGTGACGGTTGGATATCTGCAGACCATCTTTTCCTATAAATAGGACCCAAGGGGTACCTCAGAACACACGCTTCCGTGTGCCCGGTCTTCTAGCGCTTTCTGAGGTACCTTAGCTTCAGCACTTGGCTAAGGAGGGGAAGCGCTCTAAGATCTTCCGGGTGTGTGGTGGGACCTCCGTGCTGAAGCCTTGGGTCTGTTCCCGGTCCCTCTCCCTTGACCCTTGGGCTTGCGAGTAGAGAAGTAGGTGTGCGACCACCCCTTCCGCAAGGGTCGGACTCCACAGGGACCGATTTTTCGGTTTAACCACTTTGGTGCGGTGAGCGTGGAGCGTGGTCAGCACAGAAAATCTTCCACAGGACTAATGGCAAGAGACGAGGGGCAAGGTTCAGGAAGGGGGGACTCGCCACTCCCTCCCCCTCCCGCGACGGCAGGGATATCCGCGGAGCTCAGGGAGGAAGTGCTCGGGCTGGTTAGGGTCGCACTCGGCATGCGAGCCGAGAGTACGACGCCTGCGGTGCCCGTGGTCGCCGATCCAGCGTTGGGCAACGATGCGCCCCTCAGGCGCGCAGGGAAGGAGGTCGCGAGCGAGGGGGAGCGCGAGCCGAGAGGGCGAGTCCTCTTTCCGGGCTCGGCGGGCGAGTATCTGTTCGGCGAGACGGCGGGGAGGGAGTTCCCAACTCGCCCAGCTGAAGGAGGAAGTCCCTTCAGCGAGTTCGTCTCGTCAGCCCCGGTCCCAGAAGGATTCCGAGAGCCGGAGATGTCCTACTACTCAGGAAAGGGAGATCCGACCCAGCACGTCCAGTGGTTCGAAGACGTGGTGTCAATCCGACAGATGTCGGATGGTTTCAAGTGTAGGCTCTTCGCCATCACCCTCAGGGAAAAAGCGAGGGAGTGGTTTCATCAGCTCCCGGCCGGTTCCATCTACTGCTTCGAGGATTTGCGCAGAGAATTCATGCTGAGATTCACCACCTCGAAGAAGAGGAAGAGGGAGGTCGAGTCCCTGTTCCGTGTCAAGCAGAAAGTAGGGGAGACCCTGGGAAGTTACCTGGACAGGTTCCAGGAAGAACTGTCTCAGGTACAAGAGATGCCAGGGCACACCATGATGGTGGCCTTCACCCTGGGTCTCCAGCCCGGGTTCTTCGCCATGGAGTTGAAGAGGACGCCTCCAGTGTCTTTCGAAGCACTCTTGGAGAGGGCGGCAAGGGAGGCCGACATGGAGGCGGCACATCCAGAGTTCGCTCGGAGGTTGGCTAGGTGGGCCGTGGAGGAAGAGAAGCCAAGGGGAGGTCGGGCCCAGGAGGAGAGAAGGGTCGAGCCCCGACAGAGAGAACAGCAGCCGCAGCAGCATAGGTGGGGGCGTCAGGAGCCGAACAACCGATTGGGTTGGAGGCCGGAGTGGCAGGATCAAGGGCCACGGAGGGGCTATCAGGGGGGAGACAACCGCCAAGGTGGGCGTGACCAGTTTTACCTCCAGGGAGGGAGGCAGGGCCAGAGACCACCTCTTCCCGACCAGGAGGAGGCCATGGCTATCGCCCTGGGAGGGCGAAGGAGAGGGCAACCGAGGAGGAGGAGGGAGGTCAGGATAGACCTACCCTATTGCGACTACCATCAAGAGGAGGGGCACACGACGGTCACGTGTCCGGAGTTCCTCGAGGTGCGGGAGAACCGGGAGCAGCAGCGGCAGCAGCGGAATCATCAGGAGGTGCAGATTGAGGAAGTCCGGCCTCAGGTGGAGGGGGATCGTTGCGAAGACCGGGCCGATGTGGGGACCCGAGGGGGGATCAGAGTGATCCATGGGGGGGTGGGAGTCGAGGCTTCCCGGAAAGCAAGCCTCCACACCATGTACCGAAGGAGCATCGGCTCCACATCTCAGACTCCACCCCCGGAAGAGAGGATCACCTTCTCAAGGGAGGATATGCCGGGTCACGATGACCCCTTCTGCGATGCGCTGGTCATCCAGACAGCCATCGAAAATTTCACAGTCTCCCGGATCCTCATTGACAATGGGAGCTCAGTCAATATCATCTTCAAGAAGCCTTTCGATGCCATGCAGGTAGAGGCCAAGAGGGTGCTGGCCTCCGATGGGCCCCTCTTCGGTTTTTCGGGGGAGAGGAAAGAAGTAGAGGGGGGAGTGGGACTTCACGTCAGCTTGGGGGGACAGTCCCGGAACTGTCGATTCGTCATAGTTGAGGCCCCCAGCAGCTACAACGCCATTTTTGGGAGACCCCTCATCAGCGCCTTCCGATGCGTCCCCTCCTCCTTCCATCAATGCCTAAAGTTTAATGTGGACGGGATCCAGGTCCGGGTTCGCGGTGACCCCAAAGCAGCTCGGGAATGCTATGTGACCGCGGTGAATTCGATTTCTTGGCAGGAGGAGGCCGAGGGGATGGGGAGAAGGATGGAGGAGATGGAAGGGCAGGAGGCCGGAGAAGAAGGTGGGGAGGAAGGAGGAATGGAAGGGGAAGCACGCGAGGGGATGCTCCCAGAAGGGTCGGTTGGGGCGATGATCCCAGGGGAAGGGGAGGTCCTTACACCAAGAAGGGAGGACGCCGCAGAGTGGGAGGAGCAGTCCCGGTTGGAGGCCGCCGAGGAGGTCGTGGAGATGGAAGTCCTCACCCAGGGTGGCAGGGTGGAGAAGGTCCGCATCAGCGGAGGGCTGACCCCGGAAGATCAAGACAGGATGCTGGAGTGCATCCAAAAGAATGTGGATGTCTTCGCCTGGAGTGCAGCGGAGATGCCTGGGATCGATGCCGACGTCGTCTGCCACCGCCTCAATCTACACCCGGAGGCTCGCCCCATCCAGCAGAAGAGGAGGTCCGTCACGGACAAACTGGCCGAGCCCATCAGGGAGGAGGTCGCCAAGCTCCTTAAGGCCGGCTTCGTTTCCGAAATTCAATACCCCGGCTGGGTCTCGAATGTTGTAATGGTGAAAAAAGGGGACGGCCGGTGGAGGATGTGTGTAGACTTTTCACTGCTTAATAAATCATGCCCTAAGGATTGTTACCCCTTGCCTAGAATCGACGCGCTGGTAGATTCAGCCGTTGGTTTTTCTGTGATGAGTTTTTTAGATGCTTTTTCAGGTTATCATCAAATCAGGATGCACCCTCCTGACATAAAAGATGTCTCGTTCATCACAGGGGATGGGTGCTACTGCTACAAGATGATGCCTTTTGGGTTAAAAAATGCAGGGGCTACATACCAGAAAATGATGGACCGTGTATTCCAGGGACAGAAGGGAAGGAACTTGGAAGTGTACGTGGACGACTTGATGGTAAAAAGCAGAGAGGTCGATTCTCACCTCCAGGATCTGGAGGAGACCTTCGACACTTTGCGCAGATACAAGATGAGGTTGAATCCTCTAAAGTGCATCTTCGGGGCAAGCAAAGGCAAATTTTGGGTCATCTCCTCACCCCTGCCGGGGTCGAACCCAACCCTGACAAAGTCCGGGCAATTATGGAGTTGGGGCCACCTCGGGACGCGAAGGAGGTACAACGGATGACAGGGAAGCTGGCGGGACTAAGCAGGTTCCTCTCCCGGGCCGGGGAGAGGTGTTCCCCCTTCTTCAAGACCTTAAGGGGGGGTCGGAAGTTTGAATGGACCCCGGAGTGCGAGGAGGCATTCCAGGCCTTGAAGAGGCAGTTGACTCAGGCCCCCTTGCTCCAAGGGCCAAAGGAGGGGGAGGACTTGTTTTTGTACTTAGGGGTCGGGGCGGAGGCCGTAAGTTCTGTCTTAGTTCGGGAAGAGGGGAGAAAGCAGCTACCCATCTATTATGTGAGTAGGGTTCTGAGGAAGGCAGAACTCCGCTATCCCATCTTTGAGAAGTTGGCCTTCGCCCTAATCATCTCGGCCCGGAGACTCAGGCCCTACTTCCAGGCACACTCCATCCAGGTGGTAACTGACCACCCCCTCCGCAGCATCTTCGAGGGAGTGGAGCACTCGGGAAGACTCGCCAAGTGGTCGGTGGAGTTGAGCGAGTTTGACATCTCCTTTGTCCCCCGGCTCGCAATCAAGGCACAAGCGATGGCTGACTTCCTGGCTGATTATGTGGTTGAGGTGGCGGAGGACCAACTCACTCGTCCCATCCCATGGAAGGTGATGGTGGACGGGGCTTCAGGGAAACACTCCCTGGGGGTTGGGGTCGTCTTGGAGAGCCCCCAAGGGACCCGGATCGAGCAAACGGTGGTGATACATTTCTCCATAACCAACAACCAGGCCGAGTACGAGGCGGTAATCGCAGGACTACGCCTGGCCAAGGAATTGGGGGTGCATGATGTGAAGGTCCTCACTGACTCCATGGTAGTGGCCTCCCAGATCAACGGGGAGTTCGAGGCAAGGGAGCCCACCCTACAACGATATCTGGCAAAGGTTAAGGGAATCATCGGCGGGTTCCAGACCTTCTCCATTCAGCATGTGCCACGGGAGGAAAATGAACAAGTTGACCACCTCGCCAAGCGCGGCCCTCGGGTGGGGGGCACTATCACGGACCTCTTCCACCCATCTCTGGAAGAAGGAGAGTTGATGGAGATAGATCGGCGGTCCACATGGATGGACCCATTCACTACCTACCTGTCCACAGGAGAATACCCAGAAGGGATGGATAGGAAGAAGCTCAAGTACAAGTCGGCATATTACCTTTTGCGTGACGGGCAACTTTACCGCAAGACCCTTTCAGGACTACTCGCCCGTTGCGTAGCAGAGGGGGAGGTGCCGAGGATCTTGGAAGAAGTTCACTCCGGGGAGTGCGGGAGCCATTCAGGAGGTCGGACCCTGGAGGGAAGAATCATCAGGCAGGGGTACTTCTGGCCTACCCTGAGGCACGATGCCTTAGAATTTGTCAAGAAATGCCACAAGTGCCAACTGTTTGCCCCCCTCCAACTGCAACCGGCTCAGCGACTCAGGAGTATCACGGCCCCTTGGCCTTTCGCAATTTGGGGAATGGACCTGGTAGGTCCCTTCCCCCAGGCGAGCGGGCAGAGGAGATTCTTGTTGGTAATGATCGACTATTTCTCCAAGTGGATGGAGGTAAAGGCTTTGGCCAAGGTAACCTCGCAGATCATTCGAAATTTTGTGTGGGGGGAGATCATCTGCAGGCATGGGATGCCCCAGGCCATCGTCACCGACAACGGACCACAGTTCGCCAGCAATGAGTTCATTAAGTTCTGTGGAGAGCTCGGGATCGACCTCAGGTTCGCCTCTGTCCACCACCCTAGGAGCAACGGGCAAGTAGAGGCGGCCAACAAGATTATCGTGAACCTCCTGAAAAAGAAGGTGGAGAATTTGAAGGGTAATTGGGTGGAGCAACTCCCCTCAGTCCTCTGGGCCCTGAGGACTACCCCCAACACCGCCACCGGGGAGACGCCCTTTAAACTATCTCACGGAAGCGAGGCGGTGCTCCCCATTGAACTCGAGGTCCGTACTCCCAGGGTTGCCGAGGCAGAAGCTGGAAGGGAGGAGTGGAGAGTTGAGAATGAGGAAGAACAACGACTCTCTTTGGACTTGATAGAGGAAGTACGCGACCTCTCCGCAGTCCGGCAGGAGGAAGTCAAGCGGAGGATGGCTAAGTATTTCGACAAGCATGTCCGGGTCAAGCAGTTCGTGGAGGGCGACCTGGTTCTAAAGAAGGTAGATGCGGCAGGAAGATCGGCAGCTGTGGGCAAGCTCCATCCAAATTGGGAGGGGCCCTACATCGTGAAGGAGGCGTTAAAGTCGGGAGGATACCACCTCCAGAATGTGGAAGGCGAGACTTTGAACCACACCTGGAACGGCGACGACCTGAAGCACTTTTATCCTTGAAAACTTGTACGTACCTCAGCTTTTTCCGAATGCAATGTATTTGACTATTTCTCCACAATAATCGTAACAATGACATGCAATGTGACGTAACTTCCGTTAAAGAACGACATTAAACACTCAGGAAATAGTCTAAGTCTTCTCGCTCTGGGGTTAGGTCTCGATTCTCCCGCTGTCAGGCTCCCACCTAGCTGGCACGGCCGAGTCTCGATGGACGTCGTTATGACCCTGGGGCTGAGCCCGGAGGATGTTCAACACCCGCCCTCAGGCTCCCACCTAGCTGACTGGCCCGGTGGTAGCACCCGGGAGAGGCAAAAGTTTCTAAGTCTTCTCGCTCTGGGGTTAGGTCTCGATTCTCCCGCTGTCAGGCTCCCACCTAGCTGGCACGGCCGAGTCTCGATGGATGTCGTTATGACCCCGGGGCTGAGCCCGGAGGATGCTCAACACCCGCCCTCAGGCTCCCACCTAGCTGACTGGCCCGGTGGTAGCACCCGGGAGAGGCAAAAGTTTCTAAGTCTTCTCGCTCTGGGGTTAGGTCTCGATTCTCCCGCTGTCAGGCTCCCACCTAGCTGGCACGGCCGAGTCTCGATGGACGTCGTTATGACCCCGGGGCTGAGCCCGGAGGATGCTCAACACCCGCCCTCAGGCTCCCACCTAGCTGACTGGCCCGGTGGTAGCACCCGGGAGAGGCAAAAGTTTCTAAGTCTTCTCGCTCTGGGGTTAGGTCTCGATTCTCCCGCTGTCAGGCTCCCACCTAGCTGGCACGGCCGAGCCTCGATGGACGTCGTTATGACCCTGGGGCTGAGCCCGGAGGATGTTCAACACCCGCCCTCAGGCTCTCACCTAGCTGACTGGCCCGGTGGTAGCACCCGGGAGAGGCAAGAGTTTCTAAGTCTTCTCGCTCTGGGGTTAGGTCTCGATTCTCCCGCTGTCAGGCTCCCACCTAGCTGGCACGGCCGAGTCTCGATGGACGTCGTTATGACCCTAGGGCTGAGCCCGGAGGATGTTCAACACCCGCCCTCAGGCTCTCACCTAGCTGACTGGCCCGGTGGTAGCACCCGGGAGAGGCAAAAGTTTCTAAGTCTTCTCGCTCTGGGGTTAGGTCTCGATTCTCCCGCTGTCAGGCTCCCACCTAGCTGGCACGGCCGAGCCTCGATGGACGTCATTATGACCCTGGGGCTGAGCCCGGAGGATGTTCAACACCCGCCCTCAGGCTCTCACCTAGCTGACTGGCCCGGTGGTAGCACCCGGGAGAGGCAAAAGTTTCTAAGTCTTCTCGCTCTGGGGTTAGGTCTCGATTCACCCGCTGTCAGGCTCCCACCTAGCTGGCACGGCCGAGTCTCGATGGACGTCGTTATGACCCCGGGGCTGAGCCCGGAGGATGCTCAACACCCGCCCTCAGGCTCCCACCTAGCTGACTGGCCCGGTGGTAGCACCCGGGAGAGGCAAAAGTTTCTAAGTCTTCTCGCTCTGGGTTTAGGTCTCGATTCTCCCGCTGTCAGGCTCCCACCTAGCTGGCACGGCCGAGCCTCGATGGACGTCGTTATGACCCTGGGGCTGAGCCCGGAGGATGTTCAACACCCGCCCTCAGGCTCTCACCTAGCTGACTGGCCCGGTGGTAGCACCCGGGAGAGGCAATAGTTTCTAAGTCTTCTCGCTCTGGGGTTAGGTCTCGATTCTCCCGCTGTCAGGCTCCCACCTAGCCGGCACGGCCGAGTCTCGATGGACGTCGTTATGACCCTGGGGCTGAGCCCGGAGGATGTTCAACACCCGCCCTCAGGCTCCCACCTAGCTGACTGGCCCGGTGGTAGCACCCGGGAGAGGCAAGAGTTTCTAAGTCTTCTCGCTTTGGGGTTAGGTCTCGATTCTCCCGCTGTCAGGCTCCCACCTAGCCGGCACGGCCGAGTCTCGATGGACGTCGTTATGACCCTTGGGCTGAGCCCGGAGGATGTTCAACACCCGCCCTCAGGCTCCCACCTAGCTGACTGGCCCGGTGGTAGCACCCGGGAGAGGCAAAAGTTTCTAAGTCTTCTCGCTCTGGGGTTAGGTCTCGATTCTCCCGCTGTCAGGCTCCCACCTAGCTGGCACGGCCGAGTCTCGATGGACGTCGTTATGACCCCGGGGCTGAGCCCGGAGGATGTTCAACACCCGCCCTCAGGCTCCCACCTAGCTGACTGGCCCGGTGGTAGCACCCGGGAGAGGCAAGAGTTTCTAAGTCTTCTCGCTCTGGGATTAGGTCTCGATTCTCCCGCTGTCAGGCTCCCTCCAAGCTGGCAGGGCCGGGGTCTCGATGGACGTCATTACTGACCAGGGGGTGGACCTGGGAGTTGACACATGACAAGCGTGTCCGAGCAAACCCGCCAGTTAGAAGGGCGAGCTCAAGGGGTCCTGTCCCCCTTGGATTTCTGTTAAAAAGGGGGTTCTTCGATCCACCTCCGGTTGGTGGAAGAACATACCCCCCCCCCGGGGGCGAGCCCGTTCTCGCGGCTTCTGCTCGGCAGAGGGCATTCCTCGGTATGACAAGCGGGCGCCGGCGGCAACCGTTCTCGCGAAGATCGCCTCGCAGGTAAGCGAAGAGTTCGCGAGCCTGGTCGCCGCCAACGCCTGAGGCCTCTCGCCGAACGCGAATCCTAACTCACGTGCATTCTAGCGCGGAAGATAAAAAAAAAAAAAGAAAGTCAGAAGCAAAGTTCCTTTCATTATAATCGCAAAAGAAGGAAGGGCTCGCCTCGGCGAGATTACAGGAAAAGAGGGGGGATGATTACAAAAAGATAGAAAAAAAAAGGAGGAATTCGGTCAGCTCTCGCCCTCCTCTCCCGAATGGCGGTCCTCCTCGCCCCCAATCGATCGTTCCTTGCCCTTCGCCCCATCAAAAAGGGAGCCGAAGCTCTCTTCCTTCTCGCTAGGCGGAGACGGCGGAAACAGGCTCGGCAGAAGGTCCCGGACCGCCACTTCCTCGCAGCCCTCAGACAGAATCCCCGACCCCTTCATGGCGTTCAGCAGGCATTCGGCAGACTCGATCGAGTTGACTCGCAGCCGCTCCATAACCTCCCCCTCGCCGAAGACCCGGGGCCGCTTGTAGGGGAAAGGCGGCTCGGCACTGTCTGGAGGGAAGAGGGCTTCCGTCAGCCGGCTGACCTCGCCTTGGAGGCAGCGGTTCTGCTCCTTTAGCGACTCCACCTCGGCCGCCGACCGAGCAACAGAAGCCTCCTGCTCGCGCGAGCCGGCCTCCTGATCCGCGAGCCGGAGCCGCAGCAGGGCAGTCTCGCCCTCCAGCTCACTGGCGCGAGCTTGCAGCACCTTGGCAGACTCGGCATCCTGAAAAACGAGAGGGTCAAACTCCCTGAAAAACATTTTCCAAGTTAAAACAAGGGTTGGTCGACTCTTACCAGCCCGCCTGAAGCCTCGTCGAGTAAGCGCTCGGCGATGCCGAACCGCCGCTCCGCGTCGGCAGCCTTCTCCGTCGCCAGGTCGCGCTCCTGCTCGGCTTTGATCAGGAGTTGGCTGAGCTGGAAGCCGCGGCGGACCATCATATGATGGAGTTCAAAGGCCCTCAGATGCGCCTGCAGGCCCTCGTGACCTATCTGCCGGGGGGTCAGGTTCGTGTAGGCGTCGGCGCCCTCCCGGCCATAGAGGCCGAAGCCAAGGGCAAATGCGTGGCCCGTGGGAGGCCGGCGAGCTCCCCAGGAAGGGGCGCGAGTGGAGACGGAGACGCGATGGGCTCCCTCATCCCAGAGTAGCATCGGCTCGCCGGCCGCGTCCTTACTCCTTCCCCCCTTCCCAAAGTGGGGGTGGTCCTTTGGAGCTCCCGAGCCGCTGGGGGGAACCTCCTCGACGGAGGGAGGAGAGGGGGACCCGCGCCTCTTCTCGCGAGGGGATGATATCTCCTTCAGTGGGCTCGCCGGGGCTTCGTCGGAGAAAACCTCCGGCGAGCTCATGAACTTGACGGGCGACGCGGGCTGCCGAGGAAGGCTCCGCGAGACCACCTTCGCCCTTTTAAGGGCCGAGGGGCGGTGGACCGAGCTCGGCCCCCCAAGCTCCAACCGCTTCTTGCTGGAGGATTTCCCCTTGGCCTTCTCTTCCCGGCACGCCTCGGCCGCAGCCCGAGCCCGCTCAAGCGGATCCGAAAACACCCCCGGGTCGGCGAAGGGAGGGTTCACCGGGATCAGTCGCTCCCCTGCAAAAAAGACTTAGCCAAAAAATAAGGTTCTGATCGGTTAGGCCAAATGGCGAGCGGAAGGTAAGCGAGACAAACCTTCACCGGGAAGGACAGGTGGCAGGGATTCGAGGCCGCGACGAAGGAAGGCGACCTCGAAGTCCTTGTACAAGAAGAACTTGTGGAGTTCGGCATCATTACCAGACACCGACGGCGGCCGGTAAACCTCCTCGCTCTTCTGCAAGGGTGAGAACGGGATGTTGCCGAGGTCGCCCCGGATGAAGGCAATCTTCGACATCCAGTTGTGGTTTTTGTTGGCGACCTCGCGGATCTTTATGGATGTGCCGCCAAAGAATGCGACCCCGTCGGCGTTGGCTTTGTAGGAGAAGAGCTTGCGGAAGACGGTCAGGTTGAACTCGATCCGCTCTCGGTGGAGGTAGCAGGCAAACCCCACTATCATGGCGATAGCGTTGGGGTTGAGCTGCGCGGGCACAGCGCCGTAGTACTTGAGTACCTGACGCACCTCCGGCCAGAGCGGCAGGCGCAACCCCACCTCAAAGTGCGAGATGGGGAAGGCGAGCTCGTCCTCGAAGAATGAGTTAATGGCCTCATGCTCCGCCGGGAGGCGGGCCACAAAGCCGGCGGGAACGTAATCCGCCACAAACTCGGCGAGCTCGGTCGCCGTGGTATTCCCCTCAAAAAAACAGTGATCTACGAAGTTCTGGGCGCACTTGGAGCGGCCCTCGGAGTCGGGGTTTCCTTTACCCATGCTCGCGGAGGAGACGAAGGCGCGCGAGCGGAAGGTAGGAAGGGCAAAGAAAGGAAGGAATGAGAAGGCAATAAAGGCGTAGCCGGGGGTAGGTGGGGATCCCTATTTATAGAAAAGGAAGGGGGAGCGAAACCGACTGACCAGCTCGGCTCGCATACCCCACTTCGCGTATCCCGTCTCGCCACTCTGTACTCGCCGACCTAGGCGAGCCCAGCCCAGGAATCCGAAAAGGCACGCAACACTCGAATAAGAAAAGGTCTGCTCGCGCGATAAAATTTACACTTTATTTATCATTAAAAAGAAAATTGTCCAGAACAAAGAAAATCAGAAAAGCGCGCGCATAGACCAGGCGGCAATGGGGGCGAGTACCGGCCGGCTCGCAAGAGAGCCGTCCTCAATTACCCCGGCCTCGCCGGCCCGATGCCGCCAGCCGCTGCGCAAAGAGTTGCCGAAGCTGCCCCAGGTTCCTGTTCGCCGCGCGCAGGTTCTCGTCAATCTCGTCGAAAAGCACGGAGGAAGATGTGGCCGCGTATGCCGAGCTGATCCTCGCCTCGCCGGCAAGCTGCGCGCATTCGTCCTGCAGCCGGGTGTTGTCTTTCTTCAGCTCCTGAAGCTCGCGCACTAGCTTCTTCAGGACCAGCTGGCTTCGCCTCGACCGTTCGGGGCTGTCCACCTCCGAGTCCAGAAAGACGTCCAAGGTACGCGGCGATGGAAGAGGCGAATAAACGGCCCGTTCGGCGGAGTTATCAGTCGCGGCTGGGTCCGGTAGGCCTGCACGGGAAGGTTGAGACAGCGGGTGGGAGTAGCGAGCACCGGTTAGAATCAGACGCAAAATGGGGAGGTCAGGGGCATACCTTCAATGTCCTGGGGGGAAGCAGGAGCGGATGTATGCTCGGCGTCCATCCCAGTAACCGCAGGAGCAGGAGAGGGATGCTGAGAGCGAAGGCGGGTCGGCGATACCGACCCCCGCGAGTCTGGCTCCACGATTTTGGTGACAAGAGGCGAGTCTCGCAGGCGCGGGTCAGGGGAGGACTCGGGCTCCTTGGCGGGTAGACTCTCGACCCTTGGTGTGGAAACCTCGCCGCCTTGGTCCTGTTCGGTGGTAAGATCCACAAAATCTTTGTCATGAGGGGCCAGGGCAGAACGATTGGAAGAGTCGGAGCCACGGGCTAAAGTATTCTTCAGGTCGGCGAAGATGTGCTCGGCCTCGGGAGGAAAGGGCCTCGCCCTCTTGGCCGAGCCGAATTCAGCAAAACGACGGGCCGGGGCGCTCAGATCCATCAGGGCTGCGGCACGAAGGGCGGTCTCCTCGCGCGATTTCGCGAGCCGTTCCATGACTTCCTTCGGGAGTGGCATCTCGGCAGGACTTAAGTAAAGAGAGGGGCGGGGGTCAGTCGAGCAGGCAGGGCATGTATATATAGCCATCGGTGGGTCCTACCAAGAGATTCCTTTCGGCTCCTGTCGCACTCGCAGGATCCTAGCGGGTTGGATGTTTCTTTCCGAGTTTGTGCCAACCTCGCAAAGAGCGGGGATTGTGTACAACCCCGTATCCAGCGAGTGGGCTAACAGGAGCCGACCCGGCCGGCCCAAACCGCCCCCGAGCCCCAGGCGAGTTCAGCAGGATACGCCGAGCCCAGCATGCCGAGTATGGGCTCGGCAATCGTCGAACCGAGCTCGAAGATAGTAGAGCTGAGCCCGGCGAGAGGCCATTCATCATGGGGTCGGCCGAGTACGTGCTCGCCTAGAGCCGAGGGGTTGGCGAGTGCCAACGCGACCGTCATCTGCGAGCAAGGGCTTCAGGCCCAACTTTCCAGGCCTGAGGCGAGGCGAGCCGGATCGTGGCATGGAGAGAGGCGAGCTCATCCAACGCCCTCTCCCGCGGCATTGAGAGAGGCGAGCTCACTCGCCGCTTTTCACCTCGGCGTGGGGGGAAGCCTTCTCACGCCCATACTCGCCATCCCTGCCCAATGGGCTCTTCTCAGGGCCGGCTCGCCCTTCAGTTGTGGGGTGTTTTTACCACGTTACCCCCCTTTGAATTGCCTATAGTCCTCGAGAACAGTGACGGTTGGATATCTGCAGACCATCTTTTCCTATAAATAGGACCCAAGGGGTACCTCAGAACACACGCTTCCGTGTGCCCGGTCTTCTAGCGCTTTCTGAGGTACCTTAGCTTCAGCACTTGGCTAAGGAGGGGAAGCGCTGTAAGATCTTCCGGGTGTGTGGTGGGACCTCCGTGCTGAAGCCTTGGGTCTGTTCCCGGTCCCTCTCCCTTGACCCTTGGGCTTGCGAGTAGAGAAGTAGGTGTGCGACCACCCCTTCCGCAAGGGTCGGACTGCACAGGGACCGATTTTTCGGTTTCAACAATACACAAACACAGTGATAGATTTCATTTCTTTATCCCCAAAAAGAGCTATTATTGGGCAGCTCTATTGATTCGAGTTAAATTGATATCACAAGATCAAAAAACATCAATTCTAAAATTTTAAGATGTTAGGAACCAAAAACCAAACATCATCTATTATTAAGATAAAAAATTTGATCAATTTGAGGGAAATATAAAATAGGATCAGAAAATAGAAACTGGACAGTTAATAGTAAATCAGTAAATGACATGGGATGGGGAAAAAAGAAATGATGGTTCAAATGGGTTAAACTAACCACAAAATTACCACACAAATTTCTTCTAAAACTTGGATTGAACTTGATTACATGATAAAAATTAAATTATGAGAAGAAGAAGAAGTACCTGCTGGATTTGGAGCAGGAGCGGCGACGGGAGCCAAAGCAGGAACTGTGACGGGAGCAAGAACGGCGACGGGAGCAAGAACGGCGACGGGAGCAGGAGCGGCGGTGGGATCCGGAGCCGGAGCAGTCGAGGCGACGAGATCGGGTTCAGGAACAGGGAGGGGGATCGGAATTGCGGCGACGGGAGAAGGAAGAGGAGAGGGATCGGAATCGCGAAGTCTGACCTAGTGAGGTCGGAAATGATTGTCGCGGGATGAGCTTATACCCAATTCCGACCGAATTGGGTTTGATTTCCGATTCCCTTGAATTTTTGGCAAACCGAACAGCTACAAATTGAATATCAATTCCAACGGCCCAATTCCCGCTTAACGAACGGAGCCTTATGATTTTTGTTCTTCTAACTGCTAATGATTTTCTTGACTTGGCTGATTGAGTGTTCCCGCGATCTTCCCGCTTACACAAAATTTTACATAAGCTCCATTAATTATCAAACCAAATATATCCCATATATATGTTTTACCAACTTTAGATAACTATTGTAATGTTACAAATTAATATTTAAAAAAAAGTTTTTTAATGGTAAAAAGAATGGCCAGAACTAAAAAAATCTCTTTTGTACATACTACATTTATATATATTTAATTTATCCCACAGTAATGCTTTTCCTGGTAGAGAATTGAATGAGTTGCCTTGCCCGGCTTGAGCTCCTGTGTCTTATGCGGTGGACCAGCTCAGCTCCTCCTTCCTCTTCGCTTTACAGAGCAGCTAGCCCCAGGCAGGCAATTCTTTGCTACACGACTCAATTCTATCCTCACCCGGCCCGCCTACTTTCTTTGGCTATCGGCCTATTTCAATTCGCTGCTGCTTCGACGTATCCATGGAGACGGGTTCGTCCTATTCATATACTCACGGCCAAAAATCATGATCCTCTTTCAGATTGGCCCTGAAATGAGAAGGGAGGCTGAATATATGCCATCTTCCTAATAGAGAAGAAGCATCTCTCTTCTTTAAACTATATGTAAAGCATTGTGGCGTTACTTCCTAAAATTATGCCGTTAGAGACCGGAGGAGTGGCCACTCTGCTTATACACCCAGCACCAAAGAGCACGTTAGGCGGTGTGGGACTAAACCACCCCTTTTAATGAGTCGCGACACATGGTCGGAAATCACCGTCCATTCCACGCGGCGCACTCAACGTACAGTATTGTTGAGATTGTGCCACCTCACTGATCCGTGTGCCCTTTTTTATTCCTATTTTGGGGGAGTCCTAAACATGGAAATGCTTTATGCGGGGGATATAATCTAGGGGATATTCTTCCTATTTGGTTGAGCCCTGTTTTGGCAACCCCCTCCATATATGTTCATCTTCATATATGTTCATCTTCATATATTGATGACTCTTGATCCTATTATAAATAGGGGCCAACCTCCCTTAGCCATAAGATGATTCGGTAATATACAACACTAGTGAGAATTCAGAGAGGGAGAGCTTTGAGCTTTTCAGGCGGTTCTTCCGGCGAACGGCGGCAGCAGGCGGCGGCATCTGGCGCGCAAGGTTGCGGCGCATCCGGTCACCTCAGGCGAGGCGACATCCGGCCGGCCACCTGCAGTAGGCCCCAGAGGTTCGGCGGAATCAGGCGCGGCGACGGCGGCAGCAGGCGCAGAGGCGGCGATACAGGCGGAGCTAACGGAGGCGGCGCACGGTCACCTCAGGCGAGGCGACATCCGGTCGGCCTCCAGAAGTTGACTCCAGGCGTTCGGCGGCTTCAGGCGGCTGATCCAGGCGGGATCAGCATCAGGCGGCGGAAGCAGGCGGTGATTCCAGCGGGGAAGATAGACAGTGTTTTTTTTAGTGTTTTCTGTTTTCTCTTGTTGTATCTTGTAATCTCATCAGTTTATAGTGGATCTTTCTGGCGCGCTCTCCCCGTGGACGTAGGAGCCCATCTCCGAACCACGTATATCTTTTGTCGTCTGCGTGTTTGAAATCTCCGTTATTTTATTTTGCTGATTGTTTTGCTCATTTTAATTCCGTTGCGCTACCACGGTACCCGGTCCGATTGCATAACAATTGGTATCAGAGGGAGGTTCCGCGGGGGTGATCGTCTGGATATTTCGGTTTTAGATCTGGGTCAACGGTAGGTGACGACATCGGTTCGCTCCCTATCTTCTCAGATCTGGTCCGTGAATATTATTCAGATTGCCCAGTAGCTCTGCGAGCAAAATAATGGCAGCGAAATTTGAGATTCTAAAATACGACGCCAAAATTGATTTTAGTCTGTGGCAAAAACGGATCAAAGCGGTGGTCGAGTTCGCGCAGAGAAAGGGCCTTGGCGAAGACAAAATCTTCGCAGCCGTGGAGAAGAAGGGCAGAGTGTCATCTCAGAAGTGCCCAGGCACCGCAATGGGAGCCATCTGGCTCAGGAGTCTCACCAAGGAACTCAGGTTCACTCAGGAGAAGGTGGAGCTGCACAGTGCTAACTGTCTTGCAAAAGACACGGTCTATCGTGCAAGGATAAAGCACATCGGAGTGCTCCACCAAGAGTTGAGCGAGTTCGATGGAGGTGGAGGCGTGGAGTTGCGGAAGATCTCTACGGAGGATATCGGTGCGAACATGCAGACGAAATCCGTGACAGGAGTCAAGTTCAAGAACGGTCTTGACTTGTCTCATTCTGATGCATGTTAATCGAGGTGGACCCCAGGGAGAGGGGGCTTGTAGTCGCCGGTTGGGGAGATCCAGGTTGGAGGTAGAGTTACATTCATTAGGCTTCGAGGTGGAGTTCATCGCGTGAGGTGTCAAGGTGGAGTTTGTTGAGATTGTGCCACCTCACTGATCCGTGTGCCCTTTTTTATTCCTGTTTTGGGGGAGTCCTAAACATGGAAATGCTTTATGAGGGGGATATAATATAGGGGATATTCTTCCTATTTGGTTGAGCCCTGTTTTGGCAACCCCCTTCATATATGTTCATCTCCATATATTGATGACTCTTGATCCTATTATAAATAGGGGCCAACCTCCCTTAGCCATAAGATGATTCGGTAATATACAACACTAGTGAGAATTCAGAGAGGGAGAGCTTTGAGCTTTTCAGGCGGTTCTTCCGGCGAACGACGGCAGCAGGCGGCGGCATCTAGCGCGCAAGGTTGCGGCACATCCGGTCACCTCAGGCGAGGCAACATCCGGCCGGCCACCTGCAGTAGGCCCCAGAGGTTCGGCGGAATCAGGCGCGGCGACGGCGGCAGCAGGCGCAGAGGCGGCGATACAGGCGGAGCTAATGGAGGCGGCGCATCCGGTCCCTCAGGCGAGGCGACATCCGGCCGGCCTCCAGAAGTTGACTCCAGGCGTTCGGCAGCTTCAGGCGGCTGATCCAGGCGGGATCAGCATCAGGCGGCGGAAGCAGGCGGTGATTCCAGCGGGGAAGATAGACAGTGTTTTTTTAGTGTTTTCTGTTTTCTCTTGTTGTATCTTGTAATCTCATCAGTTTATAGTGGATCTTTCTGGCGCGCTCTCCCCGTGGACGTAGGAGCCCATCTCCGAACCACGTATATCTTTTGTCGTCTGCGTGTTTGAAATCTCCGTTATTTTATTTTGCTGATTGTTTTGCTCATTTTAATTTCGTTGCGCTACCGCGGTAAACACAGTATATCCCAACTTGGCTTGATTATGTCAAGTTAGTCACTCATCTAATGAATTTTCTCTCACATCCTCCATGCATGCTTGTTCGTCTTTCTTTTTTAAATCGGTAAAAATAAAAATCCTTAGAATTAGAACTTTCTTCTAGGCAAAAGGGTTGCATTCAATATTTTGGCTAGCCAATTCTTACCGCTCTTCAGTGTTTACATTTTATAACAACCATGTATAAAAAACCGACCTTCCCTAATAAAGATTATTTACTTCAAGTATGTACTTTTGTGCATGACTGTTATAAAATATAAACAATATTGAGGGGGAGGTTTTTGTAATTTCGAAAGTTAGAGGCGTATAATTTGTAATTACGCAAATTTATATGGGAGGTCCCGACAAAAAAGAGCTTTTTAAAAAGCCAACTGAACCGTTTAGGTAAGTAACCCACACACACAAAAGAATGTTTGGAATTACCATCCCTCTAAGAAAATATGTTTATGTGAATACAAAATTTAATGGAAATGGAGAGAGCCCAAATGTGAGCCTCATTTTAAACTAGCAAAATACACAAATTAAAAGTCAATTTTAATAATTGTAAAACAATGTAATAAATAATTATTAAAATTAAAAGGATGAATATTTCATTAAAAATATAAATATAATATATATTCCCATGTTATATATTGTTTATCATCCTTATCACCCTTATCATTATTATGTACAAATTCAAATGAGTTGAATGATGACTTGTGCTTTTATTTTAGCATAATTAAAGTCTCCCTCCCGCCCTCCAAGGGGTGTTCACGAATTAAATAACTCTTTAATCGAATTCAAATTTGACATAAAATGCAAAGATTATGATTTGGATTCGATAGAATATTCGGTGTCTGATTCAGATTCAGATACGTCATGAAATGTTGGGTTCGAATTCAGATTCGAATTCGGATTCAAATTCAAATTCGAATTTTATAATATTTAATTTAATATAATTATATTTAATATTTATTTACACATATTAATTTTTTAAATATATATTCCAGTATTCAGGAACTATTCGCGAATCTTCCGAGTAGGAAGAAAATTATTCTAATTCGGTTTCGAAAACTATTCGAATCTGGAATTCGGACTCAAATTATTCGAAAAATACAAATTTTAATCGATTTTTGATGAAAGGAATGAAATGTTATTCAAAAATTGTACTATTTATAATACTCGGTCGTCTTATGTGAAGAATATCTACACAGAAGCAACAAATCCTCTCTCTCTTCCCCCCTAGCTAGCTAGCTATATCTCTCCCTCTCCGCCTATTTCATGTGCATAACACGGTTGATTAATATTGCAGGTATAAGTAATTAATTAGGGCAACACAACATGAATAAGATCTACTACCAAAGGAGGGAAACAGTTCAAGTCGCAGTATTTGCGGCCAAAAAAAGGAGGTCGACGCTGCTTTCATCTAACCAAGCCAGGCCGCCGGCAACCAACCGCCACCCGCCGCCCCATCACCCCGTCGCCGTCTCCACCACTATTCTTAAAGTACGTTCTCTTGAAATAAATTAATTAATTCCAGCACTCCGAATATATATTATTCTGAATACATATATAATCCATTATTGATTAATTAATGCTTTTATATATTCTGTGGGACCATAATTGAGGTTGTGCAAGTGAAACATATACCGGCATCTGCGCCGCCGGTAAGTTTTGGGAGGCCGCCGCCGGCATCTCGCCGTGTTGATTTGAAGAAATTTTTCCTTCCGATCTGCTGTGCTGGAGGGGTTAAGAGGGGGAGGAAGAAGAAGCAGATGAGCACAATTATGATGGTAAATAATAATTTTGATCATTATTTTGATCTCGACATTATCTCGGTCACGATATTATCCCGATATAACGGTGTCCCCGACGCTCGCAAACTCCCGATACTTGTTCTCGAGTGGTAGGGAGATCTCTTTTTTATTGTATGTATATACTTTTGTCTACATTAGAGCATACTTTGAAAAAAAGGAAAAAAATACATAAACTTTTAAAATTTGAAATTTTTTTAACAGAGGGCTGGGTGAAATCCGAAAATAAATATTTTGCCAAATGGTATTTATTCCTTTAAATATACTATATATATATATATATATATATATATATATATATATATATATATATATATATATATATATCATATGAGTGACAATTGGCACGCCGCAGTGTCCCGCGCGATATAATTCCGGTCAAGACATTTTTCCGGCGCAACGGCCCTTCCGGCGCTCGCAAACCCTTATATTTCTATTGTTGCTCGTGTGCACAGAAGTTTGCGAGTGGTGGTGAAGAGCGCATTTTTTTATTGTAGGTAGAGAATTTTGTCTAAATGAGAGCACTTTTTTTAAAAAGAAAAAATACATAAATTTTAGGAATTATAAATTTTTTAAAAGATAGAGGGGTAAAATTGATAAGTGAATGTTTCGCCAAAGAATATTTTCCCCCTTTTTAACATAGTATATATATAATTTCATTTCATTTTACACAGCGTTTTTATTTCAATGAATTCGGACGAAAATGTCACTGTCATAAAAAAATAAAAAATATGTTTTGCATGACAACGGAACCGCCATCAAGCAAAAAAAACTAGTTTTGAACATAAGACTGAACCTGGTTCCTTATGTGTGATCGGGCGTTCATGAACGACGGTTAATAACACCCGTGTTCAAGGAAAAAAAATACTGCGTGCATTACTCTCATTCAGAAATAGATGTAGGAGTAAATACTGGTCGTTGATTTCCTACAGAAATAACATGATTGATCCAAATACAGATCAACGGTCAGTATTTAATACTGCATGAGCCCTAGAACATCAGATCAACAATCGGTATTTACTTATGCACCTAGAAATACATGAGAAAAACTCACCTAAATTTTTTTCGTGTTCATGACCGTTGCCACTGCGCCAAACGGAGTCTAATTCGTAAGCTTGTTTTGCAGATGGAGAAGACCAGAATTGGAGTCATCGCCAGGTTTTTCTCAACGATCGGAAAACGCCGATGACTTCTTCAATATTTTTCAGGCGGATGGTTAACAGCTCACATCGGCGGGAGACGGTCACGAAATTGCATTAAAAGGACTCAGCGTTGTCTTATTTTGTGGAATTTTGTCAAGGATTAATTCAAAGTTTGCCAAATCATTTTTATTTTATTTTATCAATAAAATAAATATTGTTCTAAAACCATGCAAATGGTAGTAGATGGAGTTATGCCAGATTTAGGCTCCGTTTGGGAGGACTTATTTTCACCGGTCAAGTGGTTACGATCGCATGAATCAGACTTTAATTAAAGCCCGATTCATGCGGTCGTAACCGCTTGACCGGTGAAAATAAATCCTCTCAAACGGAGCCTTATATATAAATTAATTTCACATTAATCAATAGCCTCTATTTGGATGGACGGTCCCCGAAAATATTATTCTATGCTTGATTCCAACGACAGGGAGAAAGAGCTTCATTCAAGAACACAGTTTTTATGTTGAGGTCCATTTGGCGCGGCATGTCTTTCTTCCCGTGAGTTTGTACAGAAATGTAAGTGTTTGACATGGCTCCAGTTATGACCGTAGCCACAAAAGGAAAAAAAACGCTAATTTTGAACGAAAAATTAATCGGAGTTCCTTAGCGAGGTTGGGTTTTCACTACTAATGATGGTTCGTAGCAACCGTGTTGGGGATTGCTGGCTACCTCCATGCCTAACGGATAATTCATCTCCAACTCGGTGGGAGTGCGACTAGCGGGAGAAGCGTTGTGCACAGGCGAATTCGGTATGGTCACATAATTAATGACGGGGTCATGTATAATTTATAAGAAAATCGGGTTGCGATTAACCGAAATCTCATAATCCCCACTAATTTAGTGGGGTATTATGAGAGTGACCTCCGGGCGTGTGATCCGTGCGCTCGATCCATGCAAGTGGTCAGCCACCATACCCAGTGGCCAGCCACCGCCCCCGGTGGTCGGCCCCCTCCTTGGTTGGCGTGCCCGCGGGCGGCCTCCCTTGGTTGCGCGCCTGCGGCTGGCCGTGCTTGCGAGTCCGCAGCTGTGCGGTGCGGCCGGCCTCCCCGACTGGCCGCGACCGTGACCTGCAAGGCGCGATCGGCCTCCCTGGACGGCCGCCTGCAACCGCGATCCGCAAGGCGGAATGAATGTACTTCCGGAATGAATTTATGATCCATGTTGCGGAACCAGTGATGAGGAGGTCATCCACATATAAACACACAATGAACACGTCACCACTTTGCTCTCTTTTCACATACATTTTGAATTCACTCATATTCTTGAGAAATCCAATTTCAAGAAGATTTGTGTTTATTTTCGTGTTCCAAGTACGTGGGGATTGCTTCAAATCATACAATGCCTTGTGCAATCTGAATATCTTGTCTTCCTTGCCTTTGTTTTCAAATCTCGGCGACTGTTTTACAAAGATTTATTCTTACATCTCTCCATTCAGGAAAGCAGAAATGACATCCATTTTGAAAATAGGAAATTGACGATGAGTGATAATTGCAAGAAGAGCCCTTATTGATTCAAATCTGACCACGGGGGTGTTATTTTTGGTTCGGTCCGAAATTGATTCTCTTCCTATTTTGAGGTTTCCTGTTTGAACTTAATCCCATAAATAACACCATTGAAATAAAGTATTAAGGAGAAGCATTTTGGGAAATAAATAATCCCCTGTATCTCTAATGGAAATAGCCATCATAGGCTATATTCATGGGATCTAAGATATGTGCTGCCTGTAGCTATTTGAAGAGGAGCCCACCGTGAGAAATGATAAAACCGCACTGTAGCATTTGGAGGAGCAGCCCGCCTGCAGCAATCCAGTGGAGAACAGCCCATCTCTTTCTCTTCTCTCTCTCGTTCGTGCACTCGGAGAGGCCGTTGGCCGAGGGTGCTCGTCGCCGGTCTTGGAGAAGATAACCGCCGGCGTTGAGAGAGGAGTTGCTGTCGGGCTTGGTGGAGTTTGCCGCCGGCGTTGCAGTGAACGTTCTTTGGAGTTGAGAGGCGCGGTGTCGACGGCGTGCGCGTGTGCAGTTAGCCTCGACGGAGGTTTCTCTCCGGTGGTGGTGCGGTTGAACGTCGGATCTCGACGTTGAAGGTTCGGTGAACCTTGTGCGTCCGCAACGCGGATTGCAGTCCAGATCTACTATTTTCTTGCGGATCGCGCGCGTCCGGCGCATCCGCGTGCGTTTCACCGGACGGTCTATTTTTCTCCTGTATTTGATTTATATTTTCATTATAATAAATTTGTGGTCGTTTTGTGTTCTTGTTACTGCAATATATTATAGCTGTGTCTGCAAATTGTACCGGATTTTACAACAAGTGGTATCAGAGCGAGGTTCCGGTAGGTGACTGATTGGACGTTCCGGTATTAGTTTTGGGTCAACGGTAGGTGACGACATCGGTCCGCTCCCTATCTTCCCAGATCTGATCCGTGAATTAATCAGATCATCTAGAGGTACTGCAGACAGCTATGGCAGCGAAGAACACGGTGTTGGCCAGATATTCGGTGGAGAAATTTGATGGTAGTGGGAACTTTCGCCTATGGCAGATTCGGGTCAAGGATATGCTGGTTGAGCAGGGGTTAATCCAAGTGCTGCGGGGGCGTGATACTTTGCCCGCTCTGGTGAAGGATTCTGAGTGGACGGAGATGGATGAGTGCGCCACTAGCGCTTTTCGGATGTGCGTCGACGATAAGGTGTTGTTCAACATCGGCATTGAAGAGTCAGCTGTCACGTTGTGGGAGAAGCTGGAAGGACTCTACATGAGCAAGTCGTTGACCACGAGGCTGTTACTGAAGCAGAGATTGTACGGCCTGAAGATGCAGGAAGGTGGTAACCTGCAGGAACACTTCAACGTATTCAATGGACTTCTGAGCCAACTGCATGTGGTTGGTGTGAAGGTGGAGGAAGAAGACAAAGCCTTATTGCTTCTTACCTCGCTCCCGGCGTCGTATAAGCACATGCAGACCACCCTGCTGTATGGGAAGGATACAGTAGACGTGGAGCAGATTACGTCTGCGTTACTGTCCAGTCAGATGCTGTCAGACCCCGCTCCTGAGGGTGAGCATGCTTTGGCAGTAGGAGGACGACGAGGGAGGCAGTTCGAGAAGGGATCTGGAAGTGCACGGGCCAGATCCGCATCGAGGAAGGCAGTGACGTGCTACCATTGCAGGCAGAGTGGCCATATCAGGAGAAATTGTCCGCAGCGTGCGCAGTTTTCTGGGGACGTCCAGGGTGCGGGCAAGGCGGCTGTAGCTACGGCAGATGATAGTGATGTATCTCTCATCATCACTGAGAGTCCATGTGACTCGGATAGCTGGATATTGGATTCTGGTGCTTCGCAGCACATTTGCTCAGATGCTGGGATGTTCAGTTCACTAGAGGTGACGACTGGGTCGGTCTTTCTGGGTGACGGCTCAGCTTGTGAGGTCACGGGGACAGGGACGGTGGACATCAGGATGCAGGATGGAGCAGTGCGTAGGCTTGAGCGGGTACACCTGGTACCTAAGCTACGCAGGAATTTGATATCGCTGGGCAGACTAGACTCCAGGGGATGCAGTTTTGCGGCGAGAGGTGGAGTTCTGACGGTGACACGAGGACGCACCGTGCTCATGCGAGCTATGCAGTGCGGTAGTCTGTACCGGCTGATGGGGACCACGATGCGAGGTGGTGTGCTCATGATTTCTGCGGCTGACAGAGTTGATGGTCGAGGTGGTGCAGGGGATCGCCCTTCTGGTAGTCTGACTAGGCGAGTCAGATTCAGCGATCCAGTTGCGTCGACATTCAGAGGTTGAGCCCGAGCAGGGATGAGTCGACTGGAGCAGGTCGGCTGACACCTCAGACTTGAGGTGGTGCTTCGTGCAGTTTGATGCTTCGTGCAGACAGGTGCTTCGTTCAGATCGTGCTACGTGCAGTGTTGCCCAGTGCAGATGATGCTTTGTGCAGGGAGTGCTTCGTGCAGGTGGTGGCTCCGGGTCCGAACCAAGGTGGTGGATTGTTATTTTTGGTTCGGTCCGAAATTGATTCTCTTCCTATTTTGAGGTTTCCTGTTTGAACTTAATCCCATAAATAACACCATTGAAATAAAGTATTAAGGAGAAGCATTTTGGGAAATAAATAATCCCCTGTATCTCTAATGGAAATAGCCATCATAGGCTATATTCATGGGATCTAAGATATGTGCTGCCTGTAGCTATTTGAAGAGGAGCCCACCGTGAGAAATGATAAAACCGCACTGTAGCATTTGGAGGAGCAGCCCGCCTGCAGCAATCCAGTGGAGAACAGCCCATCTCTTTCTCTTCTCTCTCTCGTTCGTGCACTCGGAGAGGCCGTTGGCCGAGGGTGCTCGTCGCCGGTCTTGGAGAAGATAACCGCCGGCGTTGAGAGAGGAGTTGCTGTCGGGCTTGGTGGAGTTTGCCGCCGGCGTTGCAGTGAACGTTCTTTGGAGTTGAGAGGCGCGGTGTCGACGGCGTGCGCGTGTGCAGTTAGCCTCGACGGAGGTTTCTCTCCGGTGGTGGTGCGGTTGAACGTCGGACCTCGACGTTGAAGGTTCGGTGAACCTTGTGCGTCCGCAACGCGGATTGCAGTCCAGATCTACTATTTTCTTGCGGATCGCGCGCGTCCGGCGCATCCGCGTGCGTTTCACCGGACGGTCTATTTTTCTCCTGTATTTGATTTATATTTTCATTATAATAAATTTGTGGTCGTTTTGTGTTCTTGTTACTGCAATATATTATAGCTGTGTCTGCAAATTGTACCGGATTTTACAACAGGGGGAGAAGGTTTTAAAGAAGTCTTTCCGCTCTCTCTAAGCATACCCCTTGACAACAAGTCTTGCTTTGTATTTTTGTATTTCTCTTTCTTCATTATACTTTACTTTAAATAGCCATTTAAGGCGGATGACAGTTTTTTGGTGGCAGGTCAGTGAGCTCCCAGGTATGATTTTTGTCAATCATGTGGAGCTCGATCTTTGTCCATAGCTTGAGCCCAATTGGGGTCAGCAACAGTTTCCTGCGGATTTGTAGGTTCTCTGACAAAGAAAGCAGTGTGAGTCAGGTTGTAGATTTCAGTTAAAAGACGGTACCTGGGAGGTGGTGATGATGGGGATAAGGATATAGCAGAGTCTGGAGAACTCTCTTCAACATTGGTTGGTTCTGAATTTTCAATGTTTACTGCTGGGATGGAGGGCTGAGGGGTTTCTTGGATGATTTCAGGTAACTCATCAGTAACTACCGACTTTAATATCTGATCCTGAGCCACATCCCAGGTCCAGTTCCGTCCTTCATCGATTTTCACATTTCTGGTGACAATAAATTGCTTTGTGGAGGGGTTGTAGACCCGATAAGATTTTGAGGTGAGGATGTATCCCAGTAGAATTCCAACTGTCTCCTTCTCTGATAGCTTGTCCTGGTTTTGTCTATGATCCATGTTGTAGACAATATTACCAAAAGTTTTTAGGTTTGCTGCCAGACCAAGCTTCATAGGGGGTGGAATTATTAAGGGCTCAGCATGGTACCCGATTTAGGATGTACATGACAGTGTTCACTGCTTCCCTCTAGTACTGCTTGGGTAGTTTTGAGTTTGATAACATACACTTGACCATTTCTACAATGGTCTTATTCCTTCTCTCAGCAGTGTTGTTCGGCTTTGGAGTGCCTGTGACTGTGTATTCTCATTTTATTCCTTGTTCTTCACAGAATGAGATAAAACTTTTGCTCATGAACTCCCCCCTTTGTATGTCCTTAGAGTTGTAAGCTTAATGTCTACTTCATTTTCAGTATGGGATTTGAACACTTTGAATATTGAAAACACGTCTGATTTACTATCTATAATGTAAACCCACACCATTATTGTGAAGTCATCTACAATGAGGAAATAATAATGCTTACCTGAGATGGATGGAGTCCTAGTTTGCCCCCCATGTATCGGCATAGACCAACTCCAGAGGTTTGGTAGTTCTCCTGGAGGATATAAGAGGATGAGGTAGCTTGTGGATTTTTCCTTTAGCACACTCAGGGCACACACTGTCTAGATCCTTAATCTTTGGTAGACATGTAACAAGATTTTTGTGTTGTAATTTCATCAAGTCTTTTTGTGCTATAACAAGGTTTTTGTGCTGATTCTGTTTTAGTTCTAGATATCATGTTTTTCTCATCATATGACAAGGTGAGAGGAAACACCTTATTAACATTCATTGAGATTTTGGCAACGATTTGGTTTGTGGCTTTGTCCGTGATCACACAGTTAGAGTCCTCAAATACAAGTTTGTATCCCTTATTAGTCAATTGACCCACACTTAAGAGATTTTGGGCTAAGTCAGGTACGTATTGAACATCAATTATGTGTTTATATATTCCTGACTTGGATCTCACAGCAATGGTACCTTTGCACTTAATCATTTTGGTGGAGCCATCTCCAAGGACAATATGTGATATGATGGACTCATCCAGATGAGTGAAAACTTTTTTGATATGTGTCATATGATTCAAACACCTGTTGTCCAGGTACCACGCATTTTCCATGGAGCTTTCACTGTTGTTGCTATTGTAGAAGACATAGTCTTCATTGTTGAGAAAAATGAGTGCAAAATAAGGATGAAAAACGCAGATCAAAACACAGGATATTAACGTGGGAAAACACCAAGTCCGGGAAAAAAACCACAACCACCTGCGCCACAGAAATCCACTATGAAGAACGTTCAAAGAAACTTACACCGCTTCTATCTTCCGGCTCGACCGACGAAATCGTGTCGAGTGCCCAGTACATCCAACGCAGTCAGGCTCCACCTCTAACATTCATCACCCTCTTGCTCACTGAACTTGGCCTCCTCTGGTGATTGATGGGTGTTGCCTCTTTGTTTGAGTGGACAATATTTTGAGAAGTGGGTTGGCTTGGGGCATCTTCTACACTTGTAAAAGCAGTCGAATGTGTCATGGTTGTGTTTATATAGGGAGCAGGGCATGGAGGGGTGTTATTGGTTTGTGAGGTTCTCTATTTTTTGTTGAACTGGTATGATTTTTTTTAGGTTGAATTATCACCTTACTTTTAAAAGCTTGCTCAAGATTTTGATATTCAAATCTCTTCATTCTTTCTTCATGAGCTTGGAGGGAGCTCATAAGATCATTGATGGTGAGAGTGTTTATGTCCTTAGCCTCCTCTATGGCTGTTATCATAGAAACATACTTGTGTGTGAGGGTCTTGAGGATTTTTTGGATGACTTTCTTTTCTTTTGCTATATCTCCATAGCTCTTAAATTGGTTGATGAGGACAATTACTCTGGTAAAATAGGAGTGTGTTGTCTTCCTCTCCCATGCTTAGAGTGTCAAATTCCTGCCATAGATTTGAAGCTTGAAAGATATTACCTTTGATGACCCCTGATAGTCATATTTGAGAATGTCTCATGCTTCCTTAGCGGTGGAGGCACCCATGATTCTAGGAAATATGCTTCTTCCAATCCCTTGTTGGATATATAGAAGAACTTTTGCATCCCTTTTTAGATTCTCTGAATACTCCTTTCACTTTTCATTTTCCTACAAAAAAATTGGGTCATCATCAGTTGGCTTTGCAAATCCATCTTGAATTAAGTCCCACATGTCTTGAGATAAGAACAGAGTGCGCATTTGAATGTGCCAGAAATCATATGCTTCTACATTAAAAATAGGCACCCCCCTTGGGGAATAGAGAACGTTTTGACAAGAAGAGCTAGAGGAAGTCATATGATGATGGAGAGGAGGAACTTGCAGAAGTAAGAAAGAAAGATGAGCCCTGATGCCAGTACCAAAACTCCTCAGATATCTGATGGCAGATGGCACATTAGCACCAACCTGCCTCTGATACCATGTTGAACCACCACACTCATTTTCCATTCCAAATTCCGGGTCAAAGATAAGAGAGGCGGGACCTATTATAAGCATGAGTGGACTGTCTGGGTAGGCGATGTGAGTCTAATCTTGACATGTCTTTTTTTAATTCATGCTGGACCGTTCAACAGATCAAACAACCTCTATCAAGTATGTGTTTCAATGCAAACTTATCATTTTCTCTCAGACTGAAAATATCAATCAATCCCAATCTCTGTCTCAAAACACCACTCTCCCTCACATCAGTAATCCTGATGGCTCAAACTAAGGAATCCCCTCCACTATCTTTGCCCATTCTCAACATAATCTTTACCAACCTACTCAATTCTACCCTCCTATCCAAGACAGCTCTCTATTTTTTGCTCAAAACTACCAACTCCCATATTACTCATATATGCCACCATCACACATCTATGCCACAGGAAGACCATCTCACTATACTGTCCAATCTCTATTTTCCTCCTCTTTTATAACTCCTCATCCCAATCAACATAATTAAACTCCCCCCTTTTTGCACCTTGCGTCGCACCCAACTCATGAGAATAAAAATTATCCCCATAATTGTAAGCAATGCAAAAGGCCCACCCACTTGGAAAAAAATAATTGGTCCAATCTCATAGAAGCACACTTTATAATGAATGGAGTAAATAAAGTTATGTTCTATATCAGCCATTTTGCCACACCCAAAAACATAGATAAAGGGTGTTGCATAATTGCCACCCCTCTCCATGATTCCATTCGGGTTCTTCTCCTAGCAAGACCATTTTGGAGACCGCTCCAATTTGGGCATCCCCATTATTCCGGTGTTGATGGAGGATTTTTGGGAAGGGATTGATCTCCTTCCATGGTAGCGTTGATCCCTCCTCCTTACCCTCTTAGGGTTTCTCCACTCTATATAAAGAGGAGTGGCTAGCTATTCACAAGTGTGCAAAGCAGTAGTCTTCGACGTTCTTATTCTGGGCGGGTGCTTGGCCGCTGACCTCCACCTAGCCGTCAGAGTAGCATAAATTCGGACAGGAGAGAGAACCGTAAGAGTGCTAGGCCGCTCTCTGCCCCCCCGGTCGCCGACCATCTCCTTACCATCGGTTTCTTCAAGATGCAGGTCGTCGGGGTTCTTCTTATAGCTGACAGTCAATTTACTCTCTTGCCGCCAGATCTATTTTCTCGTCGCAGCATGTACGGGCAGATCTTGACAGATTTGAGATTTCCATTATTTTATCGGTCTAATTTTCTGCACCATTTTAGCCGTATTGTATGTTTGAGAATTAATAATGAATTTATCTCTGTCCACACAGTAAACGTATCCAATTTCAGGGAACCACATTAAATTTGGTGTTCTTCATTTTGTGGTGCTTGCTTTTATTTTTCTTTTCGATTTGCATGTTCTTATTATTGTTCGTAACCACTCATTTGGTCGTTAGAGAAATTTTTTGAAACAAGATTATTCATCTGCACTTGGACCGATTTTTCATAACAAGTGGTATCAGTGCCAGTTCAATCGGCGACTAATTGGACGTTCCGTTTCAAGTTGGGTCAACAGTAAGTTACAACATCGGTCCGCTCCCTATCTTTCCAATCTTGATCCGCGAATTTCTTAGGTCTCCTTGGTATCAATGCAGATTTCCTCAGTTTGGTCTATATGACATCTTTCACACCTAATATGAAGTTTGAAGTTGCAAAGTTCGACGGGAAGCACAATTTTGGCCTATGACAGGTGAAGGTCAAAGCACTACTAATCAAGGAAGGTTTACAACGTGTCATATTAGGAAAGACCCATAAATATGTTGAAGTTACTGATCTCATGTGGGAGGATTTGAAACTCAGAGCTCCGTTCACCATATAGCTTTGCTTATATGATGATGTGTTATATGAAGTTCTTTCAGAGACGTCTGCCTCTAGTCTTTGGGCAAAGCTGGAGAGTATCTACATGACGAAGTCTCTCCCCAATCATATCTATCTCAAAGCAGCAGTTGTACAAGTTCAGCAGGAAGGAGGGTTCCTCTATACAGGACCACCTAAACAGTTTTAATAAACTGTTATCTGAGTGTCTCAACATGGATATTCAGGTGGAGAAAGAGGACAAGATAGTTATTCTTCAGAACTCTCTTCCAAAGTCCTACGAGGGAATGATCACTTCCCTCACCTACAGTAAGGATATTTTGGATATTGACGAGGTCACTGCAACCTTACTCTCAGATGATATCTGAAAGAAGTCATCCAGCTAAGGTATTGCTGAAAGTTCAGCTTTATTCTCTCGGGATCAGTCTGGTTCAATCAGAGGAGGCAAGTCTAAGAAAATTTTAGATAGCCACTGCAATTACTGCAAAAAGAAAAGTCATGAGATAAAAGATTATTATAAGTTTCAGAATAAGGAGAAATGAAAGATTTTTGGTGATGATAAAGAAAAGTCTGTCGCATCCCTATGCCTTAAGGATGTCGATAAAGACGTTCTCTATTGTTTTTCTCACCTATCTTTTTTGCTTTTCTTTTTTTCTTTTGGGCTTCCTGCATTTTTTGTCCTTTCTTTTTTTCCTCCTATGATCATTATCCCTTTATTTACTCACGCTTATTTTATTTTATTTTATTTTAATCATGTTATCTCTATACTTGTGTCAATATAACTCTTATTTTTGAGTTATTTTTCTGGTCAATAATTTCGTTTTGTGAGTGCAGTTTTGGTCACTCTCTGTTATCTAAGATCTTTCCTTGTTACTCTTTCATTTTACATGGGCTTAAAGTGTGTCTACTCAATTCTTTGATTAGTTCTCATAGAGTTTCTTTTTCCATGCCGAGGTCAGTTTGTTTACACTCATTGTTAATGTGTCTGCATTTGTTAATTTTTCTCCCACGCGCATATCAAAGGCCAAAAATTCTTGATAGATTCAGTTATTTTGCTATGAGAGACTATCGCTGGAGGTGGAGCATTTGATATTTAGCTTCAAGGTGGAGCGTTCCTGAGACAGACACGTCAGTCCAGTTTATGTGCTGCTCAGGATTGAAGGAGTTTTCTTATGATTCGTTCTTGGTCGAGACTCACTCAATCAGTTCATTTGGCTTTTGAACCTTGGTGACCGTTGGGGCTTTTTTTGGGAGATATCTTAGCCAGGTGGAGCTTGTCATGGAGGAGACGTCAAGGTGGAGATTGTTGCATAATTGTCGCCCCTCTCCATGATTGCAGCTGGATTCTTCTCTTTGCCAGCCCATTTTGGAGACCGCTCCAAATTTTGCAACCCCATTATTCTGGTGTTGACGGAGAATTTGGGAAGGGATTGATCTCCTTCCATGGTAGCGCCACTCCCTCCTCCTTACCCTCTTAGGGTTTCTCCACTCTATATAAAGAGGAGTGATCGACCATCCACAAGTGTGCAGAGCAGCAGTCTTCAACGTTCTTCTTCCAGGCGGGTGCTTGGACGCCGACCTCCACCTAGCCGCCGGAGTAACAAAAATTCAGACATGCGAGAGAACCGTGAGAGTGCTAGATCGCTCTCTTCCCCCCGGCCGCCGATGACCATCTCCCTACCGCCAGTTTCTTCAAGAAGCAGGACGTCGGGGTTCTTCTTGTAGCCGACAGCCAGTTTACTCTCTTGCCGCCAGATCTATTTTCTCGTCGCATCGTGTACGACTGGATCTTGGAGGATTCAAGATTTTCATCATTTTCTCGGTCTACTTTTTCTCCTTCATTTTAGCCGTATTGTATGTTTGAAAAATTAATAGTGAATTATCTTTGTCTGCACAGTGAACGTACCCAATTTCGTGGAACCACATTAAATTTGGTGTTCTTCGTTTTGTGATGCTTGCTTTTATTCTTCTTTTCTATTTACTCGTGCTTATTATTGTTCGTAACAACTCATTTGACCGTTAGTGAAATTTTTTGGAACAGAATTATTCATCTACACTTGGACCGATTTTTCATAACAAAAGGGTACATATATAGACTTAGGTTGCTGCAGCCACATGACACACAATCGAGAGGCTTTCATTTTCCTTGATGACACTTAAAAATCCTATCTTTTTAGGAGACGGGCAATCCAAGTCCAACTCATGATCCGGAGCCAGATGGTCCATGGTTTTCCGAGGATGAAGTATGCCAAGAAATTTTGTGAAGGTTGTCAAGATGGCAAATCCCATAGACTTCCATTCCCAAAACACTCCTCCTCAAAAAGTTCTTAACCTCTCCATATTTCTTCTGCATATTGATCTTTGGGGGACAGTTTCCACAATTACCCCGGGAGGCAAGAAATATTTCCTCATTATTATAGATGTTTTCTCTCTGTTACATGTGAATTTATTTTCTAGCAAACCTTGAAAGAAAAACAAGTTGGAATACAACACCAATGTAATACCCCTTGACACACAATTTGACTGCATGAATACCCCCTCAACACCAATGTACTATCCCTTGACACACAATTTTACTGCATGAATACCCCCTCAACACCAATTTAATACCCCTTGACACACAATTTGACTGCATGAATACCCCCTCAACACCAATGTAATACCCCTTGACACACAATTTGACTGCATCACCAATGTAATTCACAGAGGACTCACCGCCCCTAACACCTTCAACAAATCCAAGGAGAAATCGCACCATTCTTGAGATGGCTCGAAAAATGCCCCACAACAAGAGCTTGCCCAAGAGTTTCTGGGCAGAAGCATGCTGCACAACCATAAATCTCTTGAATCCACGTCCCACAAGAGCTCCCCTTTTGGGCTTTTTTGAAGTGCTACAACTCCACTTGTTATCCTCACCACATAATATTTGACAGTAGTATCAATGTCAATCGTGTACAAATTTTTCACGTATTTTTTCAAAAGTTATTTAGTGCAATTCCTAAAGAGCGTTGATGAAATAATTTTGGTATCGGTGACAAACTCTGCCTTCCTCAAAATATTAATTCCATATTTTTAATAAAATATTATTTAAATAATTTAGTCATAGAAATTATAGTCATTCAGCAATTCTCAATAATTGGGTTTACATTTTATTAATGTTTTTTTTTTTCAATTGTACATTTGCATCCCAAAAATAACATTTTTTGCACTTTGCATTACAAATGTTTAAATATTGCACTTTGCATTCCCATTCTCATAGTTTTGGCATTTTGCATCACTTTGTATTCTAGCAACAAGGATAATTTTTGATAGCTGAATTCAAAGGCCTAGGATACAAAATGCTGAGAATATGAGAATGGAGGGTGCAAAATATAATATTTAAATATTTGAGGGTGCAAAGTGCGAAAAACCTATTTTTATTAATGCTAAACAACAGTTTTTAAAGAAACAATTCCTTGGTTTTATGCCCGCGCATCCACATTGTTCCCGGGAGATTTATTTCACCGTCTGAAGGCATAGCAAGCCCGTCTAATTTGACTTCTTCCCCGCGGCAGGCCGGCGACGGAGAAGAAAGGCATCCGCCTTCTCCTCTCTTTTCTCCCGCTTTAGACTCTCTCTTTCTCTCCCCCCCTTCCAAAAAAAGATCGCCTTTCGATCTCTATTCCTTCGCGTCGTCCCTCTCAATCGCGCGCTCCCGCATGGATGCCTTACGCAAACTTAGGGACCAGGTCGCCCGGCAGCAGCAGGTAATCTCATCTCCTTCATATCGATTCGCTCGGGAAATCGCGTTATTGATAGCCCCTTTTATTAGATTCGTCTGTTTTAAGTTTAAGGGTACCCGACAAATTGTTCTGTAGCTACTTTCATGGTGGGAACTGGAGGAAAATGGCGGGTGTTGGGATTCAAGGATCGTTAATGCCTACATGTTTGTGATCCCATATCCGATCTTTCTGGTCAATTCTTTGATCAAGAAGATTGTTTCTTCCAGATATTGACTGCTTAAATACTCCCTGATGGCTAAAATTAGTCAATTGAACGATGTAGAAGTTGAGGTCTTTTGGATCTGAGTAACGGATTCTGGTTCCTACTCAATCTTATAAGAATCACTACCTCATAGCTTCATTCGATTTTACATTCAGTCAATTTCATTCTCTAAGAAAGTTTAAGTTACCCACATTCAGCTGGTTGCTACACATAGTTGACTATTTAAAATTTCAATGAGCTATCTGGCAATTTGTAGTTTTTTTTTCTTTAATTGTTTGTACCTGGGGGCAATGTATATGGTAAATCAAGTGCTGCAGTGCCATTATTATTTCTTCATACTTGGATCTGTAATGTGCTTCAACAAAGCTGGATGTATATGCACTTGAAACTTTTGAGATTCTTAAATTTCATGTAGGTGACGGCGTCCTATATGTCCTTGGTAGAGTTTAAGATTATTATTATTTATAATTTAAGAGACATCATGATGTTGAAACCTGAATTGTCTGCGGAGGAATGCTAATGAAATCTTATGTGGGGGTCTCTCCTCTAACCAAGCAACTTAAAAAACATTCCTTCAAAGAATCAAAGATTGATTACTAATGAAAATATAGCATCAGGGAACCTTATTGTTTGAAATTCCGATTCTCTCTTCTTTTTTATTTTACATAGGTACTATATTTAAAGGGAATACCTGATTGCAGTGCACTTTTAGGGCTTTGCCATATTGCCCCTCGTTCAACCATATAGTACATGCCCCATTTATATAGCGCATGCGCGCGCACACACACACACGAGTGACAGTGCGCAGGGGCTCCTCATGCAGCTGCGACAATACCTAGATCTCAACAGTACCTTGCCCGTGCACACCATTACACCATCGTGCGTGCGGATGTATTATCTTGGCCTAGGGGAAAAATAAGAGTGTTATTAAATTTATTTTAAATCAATGGCCAAGATTACCTTTTCTCCGTGAATAGGATCGATTTTGATTCAAAGTGCATGGCCAGGATAAAACAAATGGTGCACACCATTACACCATAAAGATATATTGTTACATATAGTATAAATAGATAAATTGCCTATTCATCTTATATTAATAGTTTAATAGAAATATTTAATATACAAAATAATAGTAAATTATTAAGAGTAAATGTCATTGTGCTCAAGGTACACTGTGCCATGGCAAGTCTACTGCCTTTGTCAAATACTATACCGTGCATTGGCGAAAAATACTATACCGTGCATTGGCGAAATGCTGTCATTGTCAGATACAGTGGATATCGGAGATCTGGGCCCTTTCCTCTAGTGTTATATGCTAAAATTTAAGATAGCTACCCAATAGTTAGATTTTCAGCCAATAGTTATGGAGGAAATTGTGGCTATCAATGAGGAATCACATCTCATTAGAGGGCCTTAAATTTGGTACAATTGAGATGACTATTCGTTGGTTCCAACAATTAGTATTGTGAATTGTGATTGCGATTTGAGGCATTAATTAGCACTTATGTCGATTGACCATTATGCTGGCAGCATTTTCATGGTGTAATTATTGATTAACTGTTGTTTGTGACTACCTCCGTTTGGAAAATGACTGTCTCATGATCGTTACTATCCCGTGACCTCCCTTTCTTGGTCAAGGTTTATTGCAACCTTTCAGATTGTCTCCTTATCATGCAAGGAGTGAGTCTGTTACAGTCGTAGCTCCCAGAACCAGGCTGGGTCGGGCATCAGGCAGGCTGGTTCCTCCTGGGCAATTCCCTCCCACAATTCCCAGCCTAGGTACTGTAACAGGGCCGCGGCAGCCGGCTCAGTTTGTGATAGGAGTCATGTTTAGGACTTCTTATCAAGGGGGTCGTGGGGTTCGATCCCTGACCTCAACAACCTGCCGGGGTTATACTGTCCGTGGTGATGGGTTGGAGTGTATGGCCCACGATCCTGTTACCGTACCTAGGGTGGGAATTGTGGGAGGGAATCGTGGGAATTGCCCAGGAGGAATCAGCCTTCCTGGGACCCGACCCAACCCGGTTCTGAGAACTACGACCGTAACAGAGTCTCTTGGTATATTCAAAGATCTAAACTTTTCCCATCATTCGGTTCTCTACAAACACTTCACTTTATTTGGGTCTTCAGGTATATGCCATACTCCTTTAAGCCATTTGTATACGAAGTGACCCGCTGGGCGGCGTCTTCTATGTTGATGACTTGTCATCTGTGCTGATTTGGACAGACAAAGGGAAACCAAGAAGACTCACTTGATTACTTTGATCGAACTTTGCTGTGGCAAAAAACTTTGAGCTAAATGCAGAAGTGTTGGGGTTATTTTTCCTTTTTAATTCTTCCCATAGTATTCATACTCTAATTCTTTTTCCTTCTGGATACCTTGAGGCCGTGAGTCTTGATTTTTTCATGTGCATGTCATGAGACAGTTTATTTTTTGCTGATCATTCCTGTAGGCTGTGCTAAAACAATTTGGAGGTGGAGCATTTGGAAGTTCTGAGAACTTGAGTTTAGATGAGGCTGAACTTCGGCAACATCACAGACTCGAAAAGCTGTATGCATCTACCCGCTCATGCAAGGTTGGTGACCCACTTAGAGCAGTGGAAAATTATCCTAGGCAACTTTCTAATTTGTGCCCTAACCTTTCCAGCATTTCCAAAGGGACGTTGTTCGTGGTTTGGAAGGTTACATTGTTACAGGATCAAAACAAGTGGAAATTGGTATGTTTGTAAAGTAAAACATTGCTAGCTCTAATTTCCCAACTTATAAATAATCCTAATATCACAGGTAACAAGCTAGCAGAAGATAGTAAAAAATATGGTGCTGACAATACCTGCACAAGTGGTAATGCATTAGGTAAAGCTGCATTTAGTTTTGCCAGAGCACGCTCACAAATGGTGAAGGAACATGAGCACTTATTGAGAGTTTATGGCACCCAGGTTTTACTGTCTACTTTCTTGATGGAATTTTTCTTTCCAAATTTCATACTAATTTTCCTTTGATTCTAGTTTTCATGAAACCTGTATCTTATAACAAAATTCTGGAGGTGTTGATAACTGTGCTAATTCTTTTAGTTTTTCATGAAGGGCCTTTTTTGAAGTAATTAAGGGTAAACTATTATTTTTGCATGTATTTTGACGATTTGAACATTGGTTTGCAGAAAACTAACCTTGAAATAATTTTTTACATATTTCAAATACCCTAAACCCTAATTTTCTCTGCAAAATAGATGTAGCTGAATTAACAGCATGTACTTTACTTTGGACTGCATCCTTAGGGTAAGGGTCTAGCAGCCTGCAGTCCCTCTTCAAGCACAAGTTCTACTCATTCCTCCACGTCGACGTTGATCATGTCCACTGTGAGATCATTGTTATGCCAGCCCTCTTTTGCCATCCCAATCTCATCTGCCTCCGTGATACATATGAGGGCGTGGATGTCATAGGACACTGATTTCTACTATAGTTATCGCCAGCCCCCCTCCCCGTCTTTGCAACCTCAAACTAGTAAAGGAAGCAGGTAGAGAGTTGAAGATCAGTTAGTTCGATCAGATCATGATCATCAGAGACCCGTTCATTGTCTATTTTTGCTGTCGATAAAATTAGAATCTTCATTTGGATGATTGGAGTCCATCATTGTGTTCAATGAATTATTCAATTTTGTATGTATTTATTTTATATTTTTTGAATTGTAATTTAGGAGTTTGGAGAAATAGACTATTTGAGCCTTCAAGTGATATAACCTAAATTCCTCATATTTATTCCGCCAAATACTAGGGCTCTGTTTGGGATACCGGTGCCGTTTTAAAACGGGAAAGTTCAAAAGGGAGATGCTAAACTGTATTTTAAAAACTGTGGTTTTTAAAACTGAGACTTTGTTTGGGTAACCTCCGTTTCAGTGACGGTTTAAATTATTTTCAAAATTATCTTCGCATGAATTTTATTTATTTCGCACCAATTTTTTCTGAATTTTTTAAAACAAAATTAATTATTATATTTGTGATTTTTTTTACAAATTTATGGATATAATTATATTTTTAGAGAGGTTAAATTGATTAAATAAAATAAAATTAAATTAAAAAATATTTCAAACGGTCGTTTTGAAAGGGAGAATGGAGGTCTTCCTGACTTTTTCAAAACGAAGGAAAACATAGGTTTTAAACCGACCGTTTTAAAATGACAACATTTTAGTTCTTCCCAAACACATTTCCTCCGGTCCGTTTAGAACGGAATGGAGTTAAAACGGGCTCCCAAACATAGCCTAGGTCTTAGGGGTCGATTACTTAATTTTCTCTGCAGGAGATTGTCCGCTGACCGTAGGTGCAAGTCCACATCTAGTTGAGGTGTTGAAGCCTCTCCGGCCAACAACCGCCCTTCCACCTCTTTCCCTGCTCCCGCCGGTTGCCCAACTATTGGTTATGAACCCTTCTCCATTACCTGCTATTACTGAGAACCCCTCTCAGTCAACTGCATGTACATTTTCCTTCTATACTACTGTTGATCCCCAGCCCTTCATCCGATTGTCCTCTTTTCATCCTAAGCCCCCCTTTCACAACCGTCCACCGCTCATCTGGTCCCCCGACATCTCCCCACACCTCCATTGAACCCCTTTACTACTTTCCTATCTCACCACATGTGACGACCCAACCCACAGTATGTGAGGTATCGCCTGCTTTGGTTTAGCCCATCTCATATTAAGTTGAATTACATAGTTTTATAATTTTTTATAGATGACCTACTAGTACTTCCTTTGAGAAGGTCCCCTCCAAGAAATACTCTCACCCTAAGCACGTTTAACCGTGAAATTCTAATTTCATCACTTGCTTTGAAAAGTCACCTTTGATATTTGGTGGTCAAAATTATTACTTAAACCTTATAACTTTCCTCAAATTTTAACGCATGGTTTAGTTCATTCCTACAACCCAAGCCACCCACCACCTTCGAGCCTCCCCATACTAATCAGCTACCTCCCTTCCCTCATTCCCAAACCCTTCCCATCCTTAGTGCTGCAATCGGATCTGACTCCCAGTAGTCATCTCCAGTTTTCTGCCCAGTACTTTGTGATTCTTATTTGTGTTGCATTTTCATTCACAATGTACAATGTTGTTTATTTTCAGTAAGTGCATTCAATGATTGTGTTTATCTTCTTATTTCACTCGATGTGTATTGTTTAGTTGCCCTTTATTTAAATTTATTGCATCTCTTCACTTTGCAACTTCTGCCGACAACTTTAAATTGAACTTTTTACGCCTAATTGCTATTTAAGCATAAATTTAAAAGTTAATTAATGAGGTCGAATGGTGGATATCCCCGCCCCCCCCCCCCGCCGCATGTGCCTGTCGCGCTCTTCGCTCGATCCCGTCGATCGATTGATCGATCCTGCTCTCTGCCCGGCCGACTGTGGCTCCTCCTGCTGGTTTGTTTCCAGTTATCGTTGTCTGTCCGCAAAGCCCGATCGCCTACTCGACTGCACTGCAGAGCCCGATCGCCTGCTCCATAGGGGTGTGCATGAAAAACCGAAACCGCCCAAACCGCCCCGAACCGCCCAAACCAAACCGATTTTACATCGAACCGAACGACTCGGTTCGATTTTGGTTTTCCTCTCTGAAAAACCGAACCGCACCGACTAATAATACATGTAAAAATATTACCAATAATGATCTTTTAACTATTTTTATTAACTAAATAATGTACACAAATTATATCAACTTAATAATTTTTACATCATTTGAGTCAAAATAAATCTTTGTAATTCATATTTTATGCATCAAAAAGAATTAAATATTTTGTTTAACTTATTTTATTTATATCTTTTTATATTTATAACTCGATTTCGTAATAAAAATATTCAATCATAATTTTTTTTATGTAATACGAGCTATTAGTTGTAATATATCATATGTAAAAAAAGTTTGATGATATTTATTTTTAATTATCATATATTTTTTAAAATTTTCTTGAGATATTTAAGTGCATAATTATTTTAAATAGTATAACTGTAAAACCGAACCGAGTAAACCGAACCAAACCGATAAACAACGGTTCGGTTTCGGTTTGGGTCCAAACCGACCCAAACCGAACCGCTTGCACCCCTACTGCTCCATCCCTTTCGCTGATTTGCTTCCAGGTTATCGCTCCTGATCCCGATCCTGATCCCCTGCTCCATCCCGTCTGCTGCCTGCAGGGCCGCTGTTTTCTGATCATTGTCGGGACCTCCTCCTAGGTTTTCGCTGCCAGATCTGCTCTCGTTCGAGCTCCTGTGTTCTCCTCCTGTGAGGCTCTTTCTTCTTGCTGCCTCTACTTGCCCCAATAGCCTCATCTCCAATTTCGTACCTTCCGAAATCCGATATCTTCGTTAATGGAGCCAACTACAAGGAATGGTCTTCTACGATTCATGTGCTTCTTCGTGGATTGCAACTTTGGGGTCATCTTGATGGATCCACTCCGATTCTAACACCTATTCCCGTTGACAATGCTTCCTCTCCTTTTGCAACTAGTGGAACAGATGCGTCCTCTCCTTCTATCACTAGTGGGACAGATTGGAAAAAATTACATGATGATGACGTCCAGATTAATGTCATTTTTGCCAATTCGTTGAGATATCCATTTGTATGGCTGTATGTGATTTTCCCACTGCCAGAAAAATCTGGGATCATCTACGCCAGGTCTATCTGCCTTCCAGACAGGCGCAGAAGTACTCCTTGGTGCAGACACTTGCTTCAGCCCTTCAGCACGACCGCTCCGTTCAAACCTTCTTTGTTGAGCTCAGTGACTTATGGCGCCTGCTGGATGAGATGTTTACCTCTGGTTGTCCCACGTGTGCTCGGTGCACCACTATTGCTGAGGAGAGGGATCGCCTGCGCATGTATGAGTTCCTCATGTGTCTTCGACTTGAGTTCGTGTCTGTTCGTGCTCAACCGATGCACCGGGTTGCTTCTGCATCCCTAAGTGACTGTCTTGTTGTTGTTGTCGCTGAGGAGACCCGTCTTCACTCTTTGGAGGGCATGCGCCCTGCCTCCTCGCCACACTCAGTTCTCGCTGCTACTCCGCACGACTTCTCAGTTCCTGATACACCGGTCTTGCATCTTCCTCTTGGTGTTGGTGCACCTGCTCCGTATCGCCCGTCTTCAACCGCTTTACCCAGTACTTTGCCAGGCGCACCACCGGGATCTGGGCCATCACATCGCCGTGTTCCACTTTGTCACTACCGTCACAATTTGGGATACATTCGTTCGGAGTGTCACAAGTTACATCTTGCCCAAAGCCAACATGGGGCACCTCATCGAGCTGCTCCTATCCTGCCACTTCCTCCTGACAGTTCTACCTCTGTTCCTGATCAGATCATACAACTCGTTCAGCAACTCTCTCAGAGTCATGCCTCATTGTTCTCGGCATTTGTTGTCAGCCTGGCTTCGTTTCTCAGACCAACCCAATGACTGCATCTGCCTTTGCAGGTATCACTAAGGCTTCCTGGTTACTTGATTCTGATGCATCTTTTCATATGACCTTTGATGCAGCTCCTTTGCATTCCTGTCAGTCTGTTTCTTCTGACCTACGTATCATCACTGCTGATGGCATCACCTTGTCCGCTGCTAGTTATGGTACCCTGCATACCACCCATTTTCACATTTTCGATGCTGCCTATGTTCCTAAACTTTCCATAAACCTCATATCGGTTAGTCAGCTTGGTTCTCATGGTTTTCTTGTTATTTTTTATGCCTTTTGTGTAATGTGCAGGATCGTCACACAGGGACACTCATTGGAACTGTCCGTCGCCATAGCGGGGTTTATGTGCTCGACCATCTCTGGCTTCCCTCATCCACTTCGCTACCGATTTTCTCTGTTGCAGCTCTCATTTGTCTTTCATCGGTCAGCTTTCCGCAGTGGCATCACCGTCTCGGCCATCCCTGTGGATCTCGGCTATCCTATCTTGTTCGTCAGGGTCTCTTAGGTTGTGCGTCTGTTGATCGCTCGCACTCATGTACGTGTTGTAAGCTTGGCAAACAGCTACAACTCCCATATCGATCCAGCGAGTCTCAATCATCTTTTTCTTTTGCTTTAGTTCACTCTGATGTATGGGGTCCTGCCCCCTTTATTTCAAAAGGTGGTCATCGTTATTATATTATTTTTGTTGATGATTTCTCTTGTTATACATGGGTTTATATGATGCGTACTCGTACTGCTTTCTTTCGTATTTATGTTGAGTTTGTATCCATGGTGCGTACTTAGTTATTCACGTTTATCTGCACGTTTCGCTTTGATTTCGGGGGGGGGGGATACCTATCACATGCCTTTCGTGATCTTTTGGCCTCTCATGGTACTCTACCTCAGCTCTTCTATCCTGGACCTCCTGGTGCTCATTCTTAGAATGACACTGCAAAAATGAAGCATTGTCATATCATTGAGATGACTCGTACTTTTCTTATTGCCTCGCATGTGCCTCCACACTTCTGGGCTGAGGCCATATCCACTGCAGTCTATCTTATCAATCTCCAACCATCTACTTTCCTACAGGATAGCAGTCTTGGTGAGTGTCTGTTTGGTCGTCCTCCTCTTTATGATCACCTACGTGTGTTTTGTTGTTTATGCTATGTTCTTCTTCCTCCTCGCGAGCGTATCAAATTATTTGCTCAGTCCACCGCTTGTGTTTTCCTCGGTTATTGTCTTGAGCACAAGGGTTATTAGTTGTTATGACCTTGTAGCTCGTCGTGTTCGTATCTCTCGAGACGTTACCTTTGTTGAGGACCGTCACTTTTTTGTTTCATCTTCGCCTTTGTTTCCTTCCTCTACTCACACTTCTACTATAGCTGATGACGTTCTTTTTCTCTCCATACCACCGTCTGTGTCACATTCCTCTGAGTTATCTCACACCCAGTCTCCACCAGGGTCACCGTCACCCGTCTGTCTTCCTGAGTCATCTTCACAGTCTCCTGACCTTCATATCCAGGTTCTTTCTCCTGTTCCTCCCGAGCCATCTCTACAGTCTCCTGATCCTTCTGTCCAGGTTCGTGCACCATCTTTTCCTCAGCACTATGCTCGGCACTATGTTCGACGGTCTTGTCCTACAGACGCGCCATATGCCCCTCTGCTCCCGGTCTCTTCCAGTGAGCTACCTGTGGACGATCCTCCAGCACGATGTTACCCCACTCGTGATCGACACCCACTAGATCAGCTCAACCTTGCTACTCAGCTGCTTGACCTATCAGCCCTTCCAGCGACTACTTATGGTGTTCCAGAGCCTAGTACCTACAAGGAGGCTGCCTCGATTCTTGAGTGGCAGGCTGCCATGTATGACGAGTTGGGTGCTGATAGTTTTACTTTCAAGACCACCTAAACACCTAGAGGGGGGGTGAATAGGTTCTAATGCTTGTTTTTACTTAAGGCAGAATATAACTACTGACTACAAGAGAATTCAGCAAACACTGCACCAAACACAACACAACAATCACAAATATGCACACATCACAGATTGCACACAGATTTATAGTGGTTCCCCAAGGTCTGGGTACATCCACTTTTCCCCTTCACCTATCTAGCAGTGTGCTAGATTCGGCCTAATTTCCACCTTTATCTCAGATCCTCAGATCCTACAGCTCAGAATCTTGAAAGGTCCCTACAACTCAGAACCCAGAAAGGTTCCTACAGCTCAGGCTAATAAGCCCTACCTCAGCCTTGCCACAAGGCCTACAACTCAGAGAAATACCTTCTCCTACACTCAGGCATAAACAGCCCTACCACTCAGAGAACAAATCTCCTACACTCAGCCTTTATAACATAGGCTTACAACTCAGATCTATAAAAATAGATCCTACAGAATTTGAAAGAGAGTTTATAATATCTTTCCCTTGTTGAGAGAGAAGGGACAAGACAACACTTGATCAGCTGATAGATGAAATCAACTGGATCTTAGCTTTCTTCAAAGCTTCTTGAATATGAACTTAGTTGAGTTGATTTTCTGACAGCTTCTTAAGAAACCTGTGACAGCTTCCTTCTTGTCTTCAAAATGGCTGGATCCCTCTCTATCCAACACCTTTGATGATACTTCAGAATTCTTGAAAGAATTCTACTTAGACTGATCCTGAGTGGTTGTACACGTCAGAATGTCTTCTTAGATCTTCTCACGAAGATCTTCTTCTGTGCCTTGCACTTTCTTGATCAGAGATCTTATCTCCCAATAGATGATTAATGTGTATCGTGTGTATCTTCTTCTTCTGAATCTGTCTATATATATAGACTTCCTCCTTGGTAACCGGCTGATCCGGTTTCTAACTAACTTCTGACAAGTCTGACAGCTTCAGTAAATCGGTTGTAACCCACAGCTGTCAAGTCTTCAAACAGATCTTCTACCTTTGTCTTTGTCAGTAAAGTGTCGAGACTGTCTGTCAGAAAGTGTCGAGACTGTCTGTCAGAGTCTACACAGATGTTGTAGACTCTGCCTCTGTGTATCGACTCAGTCTTCTGGTGTCGACATAAATGTTGTCGACTAGCAATTCTGTGTGTCGACACAACCTCTCGGTGTCGACACAGTTGATGTCGACTAAACTTCTGTGAGCCGACACTGCTTCCCGATGTCGACACAATTGTTGTCGACTCTTTTTCTCTGTGTCAACACAGCCTTCTTCAAGTGTCGACACAATTATTCTGAAGTGTCGACACAGCTTCTTCTGGTGTCGACACATGGACTTAGAATAATTTTCCTGTATTTTAGTACATTCTTCACCTGCACATATCAACTCAAAATAACATCAAATACACCTTGATGTATATCATTGAGCTAAGTTAGGCTTATATAAATCAGGTACACATTTTCCAATGTACCCAACAGGTGCTTTGGATCATACCTGTTCTTGAGATCTAGTTCCTTTACCTACTGGTACAACCCTCATTACCTGTAAGTGAGTCTTCAAAGAGAAGACTCACTCGGATGACACAATGGAGAGATACAGGGCCTGATTCGTGGCACGTGGTTTTCAGCAGCACGGTCGGGAGTATGATGAGACCTTCGCTCCTGTGGCTCACATGACTACTATCAGGACCCTCATTATCGTCGCAGCCGTCCATCAGTGGTCCTTGTTTCAGTTGGATGTGAAGAATGCTTTCCTTCACGGTGACTTGCAGCAGGAGGTGTTCATGTTTCCACCCCCAGGCCTCTCTACCGCTCCTGGTCTTGTATGTCGCCTTCGTCGTGCACTTTATGGTCTCAAACAGGCTCCTCGAGCCTGGTTTGAGCGTTTTAGTTCAGCAGTTCTTGCACCTGGCTTTCAGCCCAGCCACTATAATCCTGCTTTGTTTGTTTACTCCTCATCACGAGGCCGAGCTCTTCTCCTTCTATATGTGGATGACATGATTATTACTGGTGATGATGCCTCCCATATTGAGTTTGTCAAGCATCACCTTCAGCAATAGTTCCAGATGACTGATCTTGGCATATTGCGTTACTTCTTGGGCATTGAGTTCTGCAACCTACTGGCTACCAGTTATCTCAGCAACGCTACACCTCAGACTTATTGGCCCGTGCTGCTCTGTCTGACACTCGCACTGCTGCTATTCCTATGGAACTTCACCTTCAACTGCGTCCAGATGAGGGCTCTCCTCTTTCTGATCCGACAAGGTACCGCCGTCTGGTTGGGATCTTGGGTTATCTCACTATTACTAGACCTGACATTGCTTTTGTTGTTCATGTGCTGAGCCTGTTTGTGAGTGCTCCAACAATTGTTCACCATGCTCACTTGCTGCGTGTCCTTCGATATCTTCGTGCTACTATGATTCTTGGTCTATTCTACTCCCGCAGCAGTTCTCTCCAGTTACAGGCATATTCTGATGCTACATGGGCCAGTGATCCTATTGATCGTCGTTCTGTCACCGGTTATTGTCTCTTCTTGGGCTCCTCACTCATTGCTTGGAAATCCAAGAAGCAGACCGATGTCTCTCGTTCTAGCACAGAAACAGAGCTACGTGTCATGGCCACTATAACTGAGGATATTGTCTGGCTTCGTTGGTTGTTTGTTGATCTTGGCGCTGCTCCTTCTGATCCTACCACTCTCTAATGTGACAATACCGAAGCCATCCAGATTACTCTGAATCCAACCAAGCACTCGCTCTCCAAGCACATTGGTGTTGATGCCTTCTTTCTTCGTGATCATCACATTCAGGGTACTCTTGTTCCTCAGTATGTTCCCACCGATCGTCAGCTTGCCGATTTGCTCACTATGCCTCGGAATCGCGTTCAACAGGAGTTCCTTCTCTCCAAATTCTCGGTGTATGATCCCCCGTGAATTTGAGGGTGTGTGTGTTAGATGAGCTACATATATAAGGACCACGGACCAGGGTTCATTGTGTGAATAATCAACCTGCGGATTGACCTAACTAGGAAAAGGTAACACAAATCACCTAGATGGCTAGGCTACTAGTTTGACCACCAAGATGTCAAGTGTGGATTTCTAGAAATTCCTTAGATTGGTTTAGTTAAATCGGTACCTGATTAAATGGTTTAAGCAACCAATTGGGAGCTTTAACTATTAGGGTTGATGAGCTAGAGCCTCTTAGGAGCTCATGTCATCCCTCTCATCCCATTCAGTATCTGCTAGACCCCACTTAGATCGACTAAGTGAGGTTCATGATTTTGAGGGGCCTCTAGAGCGTCATTTTAGGAACCCGTATGTTAGGGTCCCCCCTCCACATATAAGGGACCTCGTGCTTGTGCATGATAGATCCAAAGAGCCCAGCTCCCATTCCAGAGGGATCATGTTGATCCCTGCTCGATTTGACTACAGTAGGGAGATAATTTTGATGACTATTAGGAGCTCTGCAGAGGACATTACTCAAAGAGTCTGCATTGATGCGGCTTCCTTTGGTAGTCTATTGGACTTTAAGGCTCTTAGTGATGGGATGTTGGTACTTTGATAGGTACAACATGGCGAACGAGCCTAAAATGAGGTTCGTCAAGATAAAAATACATGTGCAAGCTGAGATTTACTGGGCAAGCCTTGAGCAGATGATCGAACGAGAGGGTCTTCATCCCATTTCCTGATGGGCAACATGAAGCAAAATCTTAAAGAGAAATACCTTTCTGTATCATATAAGAGTCAACTCTTCAATTAGTTGTATGACTTGCGACAAGGGAACCCTCTCAGTCACTGATGATTTGATAAGTTCAGTGATTTGATAAGTTTATTGTTACGAGTGATCGTTAAGAGGAGATCGCATCCACTGTCTGGCCAAACTATGTTCCGAGATTCGTCCGAGGTTGATTCTCCATCATCTAAAGTCTCTTGAGCAAATATCTCAGCTCGCCCTTGAGTAAAAACATTATTTGAGATTTGTTGGCCTGATGAGAGCGAGCTTGCAGCTTGAGAGTTCCATGGTTAGGAGATCACCCTAACTTGGGGCCGCCACTACTGTTGTTCCCATGCGGACATGAAAAATTAGGAAACATCCACGGATGCCCCTAAACCTGAGTGAATTAAGTGCTTTAGGTGTCAAGGTAGATGACCCATAGCAGCCGACTGCTCTACAAGGAATCTATTGATTGACAAGGAGGCTTATACCAATCCAGATGCAGTAGAGACCCCTCGAGGAGGATATAGTAGATACTATTGAGGGTTTTGGATTGATGTTAATAGATCCCTAGAGATAGGCATTGAGAGACATGTTACACACACCCTAGCTAGATGAGGTTGGGAGACGAACGACTCTCTTCAATACATACTTCCCTTGCGAGTTGTGCATGTAAGCAGTAAGCTTTCTATGAATAGCAAAAGTTCTGTTTCTAATGTGGTCCAAAAGGAGCTCGAGCGTAGGAAGGTGAGAGTCAACCTGCATCCCCATCCATATAGGTCACCCAACAATGCCTTCAGCCAATGTTCTCCCAATGGACATTGCCCACATGCTCTTGGGTAGACCCTAATTGTATGACTGACATAACTGATGTCAGTCGAACATTATGTGCTCTTTGATAAGTTTCACAAAATCGTGCTGCCCCTAACCCGACCTAAAAGTGTAAAAGGTTGATTCTTCGGTGAGTGCTGGCACTTTGTAGCTCCTGCACATCATTGGGAAGGGTGGTTTTTGAGAGGGCCATGAGTCGGGCATTGTGTACATAGTGTCTGGCTGTCTGCCTCACCGACTTCAAAGGAGAAACTTTAAGGGAGCTCTCAAAGTGAATTTTGTCTGTAAGGATAAGTCCAAACGAAGATAAATTGGCATTCAAAAGCAGATTGGGTAGGTTCCTTGTTTAATAGAAGGTACACTACAAAATATATTGTGTTATTGGGAGGTAAGTTGGTTTCTTCTAGATTTTGGATTGCCGTGCTACAGTATGATCAAGTGTTTAATCAGGGTATAGAGCAATGACTCATTCGATGTGCTAACTGGTGAATTGGGATATAGCTTAGAGTTGAGTCAAATTGAAGTTCACTGATACTTTGTGAGGGAAAATTTATAGAATATATTATTTCAACCAAGTACGTGATGATAAGCTATCAATTTACCGACATCTTTACCAAGTGATTATCAAACCGCAATATCAATTGTATTTGAGACAAGCTGGGTTCTTCAAACATCTATGTATACATATACATATGAGTATATGTATTATATATATATATATATATATATATATATATATATATATATATATATATATATATATATCTCTGTGTATGTGTTACGGATCCACCATCAGTTATCTTGCATTATTATTATTATTTATATGTTGAGTCGTGTTGTATCGAGTCGTGTCGTAGCGTTTAAGTGTTTTGATATTGTTTTGTTTGTGTTATTTACAATCAGTGTTGTGGATATCCTCCGACGTGACCGACATGTCGTCCGACATAAAGGTTTTATGGACAAAACGACACGTTTCCGATATTATTTTGCAAAATATCCTTTTGAAATATATCCTCCGATATGTCTATTATTGACCGATATATTCGCCGATATATCGGCCGATATATCCCGATATTTTATCGATTGGTTTTTTTGCAATTATTTTAATTAATGTCTATGGTCTAATAGATAATAGACCAAAATTGTTTCATTGTTTATGTTGTTTTTTCCTTTTGTCTTTCTTCCTTGTTCAAGTGCATCATCGACGTCAATTTTGCATGGTCTTTGAATCATGAACTAAAGATTTCTTATCTTCTATTTTTACAGACAACTTCATGTCATTTTACTTTCTCTTGTTTTATTTCATGCATTATACCGTTATTACTTGTATAACACAAAATGCTTATATTAGTTTAATAAATTTAGAAGTTCAATAAATATCAAATTATTAATATATATAAATGAAAAAAAATGATTAAATTTATAAATAATTACACATATAAATAATTAAATATTAAAATTCGATATATGAAATATCTCCGATATATCCCCCGACATAGTAAAACCAACATGAAAAATCTAAACCGACGTGTCCCCGATATCCGATATCTACAACCTTGTTTACAATTATGTCATCAACGCCTATATATAGGGTCTTTGGGGTCTTGTAATTGTCATGCAAGAAATATTAGTGAAGTTCTCTATCTTTCTCTAACTTGTCCCCCCTCTCTCTCTGGTTCTTCCCTCCTTCCTTCTAGGATTTCATCTCTCCCTCACCTCCGCCGGCCCTTCCCCTTGCCGGATTCCTTCTGAAATTTATCTGTGTGATCGTAACAGTGTGTGTAATATATAAATATATATAATTGGTGCTTTGTGTTGCATGCTCGGAGTGTTGAGAGCTGAAACTCACCTGGTATTGAGACTAAAATACTAAACTGTAGCCAAATGGGATGAAAAATGAAGGGTGTGTGATCAAACTATAAGTGTATGTCATTACGCAATGGATTCTGTTTTACATTGTTAGGTGATGTAGGGGTAGGCTCGTGGTGCACGGAGACTAAGACTCTAAGTGCGGGTGCGGGGAACACACTACTGCAGCGCTAAGTGCAATGTGATTGTCGGGTAACGACAACAATTATTATAAGCAATAAAATTAAAATTACCACACAGATAATTAAAATAAAGAGACAAATAATTATTTCAGCAATTTGACAATGGCTTCCTCCGCTCGGAGGGCCTAAGCAAGCGCACGACGCATAAATCCACAAACAATTAATAACATAAAAGAAAATAACTACCACACAACCGTAATCGCAGCACAATATAGATAAACAACTGATGTAGGGTAGGCTGTGTAGTGGTGTCCTAAGACGCCCGCTAGTGCCGTGAGGGGGTGGACTCACCCTAAGCAATGCCTATATGCCGACACAAAGATGATCAAGCGAGCTAATCAAGATAAGCAACAAAATATTAAACTAAACATGACATTTATTCATTAGGCGACAGAGCAATTTCTTTAGGCGTTAGGCAAAAGCACTCCTCCGCACGGAGGCTTAAAATTAGCGCGCGGCGAATTAAGCGACCTGCACGATAAGAGGTTTTCACAGGCAAATAATAACAAACGGTAATTCCGATACGGCACAAACACCACAAGGTATACAATATTTCAAACTCAAATAACAAGTACAACACCCAAGGAACTAAAAGCAAAATTCTGAATGAAAATTAGGGTTGCAGGAAATCTGTAAAAATCTGAAATCTCGGAGGCTAGGAGGGGCTTTCAGGAGATGGCGGGACTACATCGGGCAAGGGGGGGGGGATCCACGTGGGGAAATGATGGTGGCTGCGGGTTGAAGGGAAGATGGCTGGTTTATGGGCTGCCGGGCTGGATCCAGCCGGATCTGCCCAGATCTGGGCGGTAGGTGCTGGATGGCTGAAAGGGGCTGCGGCTGGGCTGAAACAGGGAGGGTTTTGCGGGCTGGAGGAGGGGGGATTATAGGGGGGCGGCGGATGGTGGTTGTGGGGAAGAGAGGGGCCGGCGGCGTGGGGGGTTTGCAAGGGGAAAAGGGGTGGTGGGTGGCTGGCGTAGAAGGGGAGGGTGCTGGGCGGCCGGCGGCTGGAAACAGCAGGGGACAGCGGCAGTTTTGGGAAGGGAAAAGGGCGTGGGCTGCTAGGTAGGAAAAAGAACAAAGGAGATAGTAGGAACCTTACCGAAGGAGTCGGCACCAAGGGGCTCCACGGCGTCGGCACCGCGGAATGATCACCGGAAGCAAGGAAGAAGACCTTCTCTAAACTTCAGCAATGAAATTCCTGCAGCCCTAACACTTCTATTTATAGGAGAATGGAATTAGGGCAACCGGAATCGACGGCTATGATTGGCCGGCGGTTCCGATCCCATAAGTACATGAAATAAAATCCAAAATATAAAATGTCATATATGAAACTGAGTCGAAACGACGAGCCGGACACATCCGCGGTGGCGGATCGCCGGTCCGATCAAGCCCGTCGACGCGAATATACGAAGGTGGGGCCTGCCTTGCGTCGAGATGCGCCTGATGGTCCCCCATCAACAACCAAAGGAAAATGTCAAGTCACAGAACACATTGCCATAAATGCTCACAACGTAGAGGGCTGAACCGAGACACTGAAGATGTGGAGGGCCGGATGCGTAGATCGGCGATCGGAGGTGGAACCGGTGGCGAGACTACGGGGACGGTGGCTGCCCTTGGCGGGAAACGGTGGTAACGGATAGTAAAACGGCGGATCCGGCCACGAAAAGTAGATCCGGACCGGGGGATGGGTAGATCCACTATTTAGGGGAGGATTTGGGCAAAAATGAAAAGTATGAGATGTGGAAATAACGGATCGGGAGCGAAATTTTCAGATCTGAATGGATCTAGAGAACTAGGGTTGTTTGGAAGTGGTTCCACGAAGGGGAGAAGAAGTGGAGGGTCGGGTGAACAGCAACTGTGAACAGTGATGGGTGAACAGTGCCGATGAATAGTGCGCCGCCCAGTAACAGTAAACAGTGCACCAAACAGTGATTGTGAGCAGTGTTCGGAAGGTAAAGGTTGAGATTTGGGGGTTGTAGGGGATGCGAATGAGGGTTTCGGAGGGGGAAGGAGAAAGTTATGGATGGGTATTACCTTGGGGATAAAGAAAACCACCTAGGAGTCGTCACCTAGGGCTCCACGGCGTCGGCATCGGGGAAGGATCGCAGGAATCCGAAAATGAACTCTCCAAATTCTGCAATGCCTGAATTCAACCCCTGTACATCCTATTTATAATAAAAGAGAAGCTAGGACATCCCCATCAACGGCTATGATTGGCCGGTGGGTTTTCCCATAAAAATACATCAAAATAAACTGAAAAAATAAAGTAATATAGTATTTTGACTCGCGGTGACGCTCCGGACGCAATCGCGGAGCCCGATCGTCGATTCGGGTACGTCATATATGGAAAGTTGCCAAATCAGCCCCGAACGGGCCCAAAACGCGTCCTCGTCTCTGCTCCGCATCATTAGGTCTTCTCAAAATTTTATCGTTGCTTTTAATTTGAAGTTTTTGCTGTAAGGTGATTTGAGTGTGAAGCAATTATATTTTGCTTGGTTTTTTAAAACCCTTCCGGTTATGCATGCTGTGAACTTTATTGTATTATTTAATTACAGGTTCTTAAAATCATTTCATTATCAGGTTGCTGAGCCTTTAAGAGCATTGGTGCTGGGTGCTCCTTTGGAGGATGCTCGGCATCTTGCTCAGCGATATGGCAGAATGCGTCAAGAGGCTGATGCTCAGGTATAACTCTGAATTTCTGGATGCATTTTTCAATATGAGATCAAATCTGCGTCTTTCTATCTTTCTCATCCTTATTTGTGTTTTTCCGTAATGTTTATTTAAAGAATTGGTCATCTATAGTCTCTACTATATATAAGGAATTTAGATATTTTCTTGTAACGCACTAATTATTAATTTCATTTTTTTAAAATAACAAACATCCCATTATTCCGTTACTATTTTGAAAAAAAGAATGCATTAATCATTTGAAATATATATATAATTTGATATTTAATTACATTGGAACCATCGTATTAATATATAATTTGAGATAAAATAAACCAAACCAAAAATATGATTAACTGAAAATATATTAAAGAAAATTTTGATATTTTTGTGTAATGCTCTATTAATTAATTAAAAATTACAACTATAGGATCTTATTTTGAAAATTATATGCATTGACCATTTGAATGTATATATCTATATCTATCTATCTATATATGTGTGTATATATATACACACACTATATTAAAAAGGAAAACAGTCAAAGCACTATTTGGTTAAACATTCACTTTCTGATTTTACCCCCTCTTTATTATAAAAATTCTCTTTTAAATATTAGTGTGTTTTTTAATTCTAAAAAAATTGTTTTCATATGGGCAAAATCCCCCGCCTCAAAATAAAAATGTGTTTTCCCCGTTTCTCGCAAACCCCGTGCACATAAAAAAAAAATGAGCGACGGACGGAGCATACAACTCGGGAGTTTGCGAGAAGCGGGAGCGTCGTCACACCGGGGCAATGCCATGATCGTAATAATGTCGCGCGAGGCACTGGAGGCCTCTCGTGCAGCATTGCAGTTGAGAGACTGTCGCGGTTGGCCATAGGGACGAAGCCCCGTGTTTGTCACTCACACACACACAGATAAATGTATATACGCGTAACGCGTATATAACATTTATCCGCGCATAGGTGTTTGCGCTTCACAGGGGGGCGGCCGGCGGCTGCGGGCTCGTCGGAGGACGCCGACGAGCCCGCGGCCGCCGGCCTCCCCGCTGCGAAGCAACATTTCAGCAGAGCGGCCGACGGCTGCAGGCTCGCCGGTCACCGGCCGCCCAGGGCTCGTGGGCGGCCGGCGGCTGCGGGCTTGCCGGCCACCGACCGCGTTGGGCTCGTCGGCGTCCACGCCGGCGAGCCCAGGACGGCCTGTGGGCGGAGAGCCCAAATTTGCAACAGGACTAGCCAATGATGTGCAATTTTTTTTTACAGCGGCGCGGCCGGTGACTACGGGCTTGCCGGCCGTCGGCCGCCCCGCTGTAAAAGTATTTGCCGTTGATTTCTTTTTTAAAAACCCGTTGGATTAAATCCAACAGGTAAACAAGAAACACGTATCTTGCTTATATCTGCTGCACGCGGATATACAACAGACCCATATATATTACTATAACTAAGAGAAATCCTTATTGCACTAACAAATTGATAATGACCATTAAGTAAATTTGATATTCAATTACATATGAACCATCATATTAATGCATAATTTGAGTTAAAATAAAATTAAATAAAATAAAAATTAAAAATATGTTAAACTAAAACAATATAAATTATATAAGGAGTGAAAAAAAAGGTGAAAGTCTAAATAAAAAGGAAAAATAGACTTTTGAAAAATAGAAAGGATAAGAAGAAACTGATTAACAACAATTGTACAATCTACAGCTTATTAGTGTGCATGGTCGGAGTGCTACTACCGCCGCCGTCCAAATATTTCCTACATTTTCATATATTTGGTTCCATGTAGTTTACTTTTCATGGGCAAACTAGCGTTCATTGGTATTTTCAGTTTCTTACAGGCAATTGAAGTTTCAAAACGTAGGGCAAAGGCAAAGGAAGTCCCTGGAAATATTGATAATATTTCAAGGTTGGAAGCTACTGAAACTAAGCTAGAAGATTTGAAATCAAACATGAAAGTCCTCGGCAAGGAAGCAGTGTCAGCAATGTTTTCTGTTGAAGCTCAACAACAGAGGCAAACTTTACAGAGACTCATTGCAATGGTAATGCTTCCTCCGCTTCATTGGTTAAACTAATCTTTAAGTACTGCTAACTATTTTGTTCTGTCGCCGCTTCATTGGTTAAACTAATCTTTAAGTACCGCTAACTATTTTGTTCTGTCGCCACCGAAGGTTGAAGCAGAGCGTATTTACCATCAAAGGATAGCACAACTACTAGAGCAACTTGAAGGAGAGGTTAGTGGTTCTTTACTCAACTAACCAAGTATCATTCAATCCATTGGAGCTGCCTTTAGGGTCCGATTGTTTCGATAAAACTGGCTCCTTGGAGGTCCAATCCCAATGAAAATAAATTTCCTTTTCTAATTTCAGCACCCGAATTCCATCCAAACGAATGGACTTGGAATTAAGGCCTCAGAGTTGGAATTGGAAGTTCATTTCTATTGCTGGAGATATGGCCTCGGAGTTGGAATTGGAAGTTCTTGTTTATTGAAATTGGACCTCCAATTCAAATTCCGTCCAAGCAAACAGACCTTAAAAAAAGATTCTATTGGATTTTGCACAATTGGTATTTATGTTGCTTCTTTACATATGGCTTGCAATACTATTCCAACTGCCTTTTTCTTTCAAATACTGGGTATGTTTGAAAAGAGTGCTGCATGCTCGCTTATTTATATCTCATTTATAATTGTTTTCAATTGTTTTCTGTTGACTAGTTATTACAAGTTTGTTTAGATTTCAATTTACAAAGTTTATGACAACACTATCTTATAAACCTCAGTTACTCACTTGAAGTTTCAAATGACAGATAGTAATTGAATGCCAAAGAGTAGAAGCGTCACCAAGCCCAGCATCACCGAGTCAAGTATCGCCAGCTCCAGTCATAGACAGCTATATGCCTCCTCCTCCATCATACGAAGAAGCCAGCGGCATATCTTCTTCAACTTCCTTTGATGCAGCATCTGATTCCATTGAGTACTTCTTGGGAGAGGTGATTGATTTAAATTTATTTTATTTATATCGGTTTCATGCATGCGTAAAATGTTCTATCATTCTATAGTTTGTTTACATTTTGCTCCGTGTTTTGCAGGTCATGCATTCATTCCAGGCAAAGTCAGATGTGGAGCTGAGTTTGTCAACCGGAGATTATGTCGTCGTGAGGAAGGTACCTGGCTCTCTTGGGCTCTATTGTTATGAGATAGTAATTACTGAATTTAATGTTGAATTCTTTGATATTTCTTACCTATGTTATCGCAGCAAACCTTCCTATTACAGGTATCTATCAGGAAAGTTTTTCATTATTTCCTACTAATAATTACCAAAACTTCGCCTGTAAGATAGCGTAATTGCAGGTTACACCCCTCTTACTTTTGAAATTACAAAAACCACCCCTGGAAGTTTACATTTCATAACATCCCTGTACAAAAATACCCGCTTGGACTGAATTTTCAGGGCAATCTTTTTGTGCATAGATGTTATGAAATGTAAACTAACTGGGATGTTTTTGTAATTTCAAAAGTAAGAGGGGTGCAACCTGGAATTTAGTAAACTTATCGGGGAGGTCCCGGTAAATGACCGTTATTCCTAATTGCTATTAGGAAAGTTTCCTAAAATTACTGTTCCTTCCCATTAAAAAAAAATATAGTCCATTGCATTTGAGGGGAGCTCCCAGGGAGGGTATCATTGTTCGTGCGCATTGTGAAATGTAAACTCAGACAGAGGGAAAGTTTTTGTAATTTCAGAAAGCAGTGCAACATTTAATTATGCAAATTCACAGGGGAGGCTTGGGTAATTAATAGTTTTCCTATTTCTGAGACTCTGAGTTCAGATATTTATATAGTCATACATGAGTTTGACTCTTTGAACAACTTCACATAGGATTTCCCATGAATCATAACGTTCTGAATGCAACAATGTTCATCATTTAAGTTTATTTTTTGAACATCTTATTCAATTTTTCCTACTGAAATGAAAGAAACGGCACAATCTCCAGGTTTCAAGCACAGGGTGGGCGGAGGGCGAGTGCAGAGGGAAAGCAGGCTGGTTCCCGCTTGGATATATTGACAGAAGGGAGCGCGGGCTTGCAAGCAAAATTTTTAAAGGTCCAGCCGCAGTTTCGGTTTAATTGTTTTATTCAAATTGGCTAAAGAAACTCGAGCAATTGCAGGAGTTGGGTTCATTGATATTCAGAGTATAGTAGATGTTATGACGCATACAGTCATACTCAGTTCGATGGAATTGTTTGATGTTATAAAGGAGAGAAATGTTTATTAATTGGATTTTATTTCTTGGAATAAATATGTAAACTTGTAGCCATGATTGAACAATCAAATGTTCACAACATGTTTTAAAAAAAGACAGCCTTTGAAAAAATGCTGTTTACACGATGGATTTGTTATGGTGGTTTACGTACTGACTTGAAATTGGGTTAGAAAATTTTAGTTGTAAACCCTAAAAAATGGAGACATTGGGTTTAATTTGGATTTAGGATTTGGGTGTTTGAGCTCTCACTGTTTGTTTTAGCACTTTTTGTGGTGTAATGTTGTGTATCATTGCCTAAATTTAAGCCGTTTGATCTTGCTGAAATCAAATCTAGCTGTCTGATTATTTACGTGGTGTAATAGTGGGGCTGTGTTAGTTTTACTAGATCTTTTATATTTCCTATAGTAAGTTGTTCTACGCATATATTTTTAGGTCATGGTTGCTCTACGAAATGAAATTATGATTTTGTGGCATCTTAATTCTAAATTTTATATTATTTATAATAAAAATATTTTCTCGCAATATTTCACTGGCATGAGTAGCTCACGACCAGCTATATATTGAATAATGACTCAACTACTATATCAGCTAACAAGTTGTTATAATTAATGTATGTAAATACATTATAACTTATATTTATATTATCTTATGGAGTCTTAGAAAGAAATGTGTAAATGTATTACATATTGACATAATCATAGATATGCATATAAATTCAGTGACAAGGGTGAGGATATCTAAAAGATTAACACAGGAATTCCTTATTATCGTTGGCTTACATTAAAGTTCAGCTTTAAGACCTTATCTCTTTACCCTTATCTTCGATGCACTCACCTGACATATCCAACAAGCAATACCTTGGTGTTTATTGTTTGCGGATGATATCGTTTTGGTTGATGAGATGCGTGTGTAAACGCAAAATTTGAATCTTGACAAGACACTTAAGAAAAGAAGGGTTTTAAGTCGAGCATGGCAAAAACAGAGTATATGGAGCTTAAATTTAGTAGTACAAGAAGGACGAATGACATCGTTAGTAAGTTGGTGGATCAAGATATTTCCCGTAATGAATTTTTTAAATATCTTGGATCGATAGTTCAAAAAGACAGAGGTATTGATAAAGATGTGACACATAGAATCCAAGCGTGTTGGTTGAAGTGGAGAGGCGCGTCAGGAATTTTATGTGATCGTAAAGTACCATTAAAATTTAAGGGTGAGTTTTATCGTACTGCAATTAGACTAGTGATGCTCTATGGTTATGAGTGTTGGGCAGTGAATTGTGTACATGGGTAGCACCAATTGCAGAGAAGATGCGAGAAGCTCGACTAAGATGGTTTGATCACGTACAAAGGAGACCATTAGAGACACCTGTTAGGTATTGTGAGAGTCTAGTCACTTGACATGTTAAATGATGAAGGGGTAGACCAATAAAGACTTGAAATGAAACTATAAGGAAAGACATTAGGCATGTTAAATGATGTACTTAGCATTAGTGAGAGTGACAAAAGATAGAGCACAATGGCGACAAAGGATCCATATAGCCGACCCCACTATAGTGGGATCAAGGCTTGAGTGTTGTTGTATATTTATATAATGTAAATATAAGTTTATATTAAAATTTTTATAACTAATATAATATTAGAGGAGATGCTTGGCGATCCGAACAACTTTCATGTTGATCATTTTTTGATTTGGAGCCTCCTTGACCCCCAAAACCCCATGCCTGTACGCCCGCACCTTAGCTAGCCCGCATATGATATATATTCATATATATATATATATATATATTCTTATATTTATAAGGGAAAATCATCTTTTGGACTTTTGGTGCACCAAAAGTCCAAAAGATGATTTTCCCTTATAAATATAAGAATATATATATATATATATATATATATATATATATATATATATATATATATATATTATTCAAAAAAGATATATGGTGGTCTGTCAATAGCGTGAGTTCGAAAATAGGGGAAAAAACAAGCCCGTCGGATTACAATCTTTTGATCCAAAGCCGCTGGATCTGGGGCTGCAAATAGCGGATTAGGTTTGCACATAAAAAACCCAAAAAACCTCTCTCTCTCTCTCTCCTAAACCCGATCAACCATAACCCCCCCTCCCCCCAAAAAAGAAAAGTGCAGCAACCATTTTCTTCCTCCCGGCCGCCGGCGGCCTGCCCGACACCCACCAGCGGACTCGCCGGCCTCCGGCGAACCCGCCGGGGGTAGCCGGGCAGGCCGCCGGCGGCCGTGAGGAAGAAACTGCGCGCGACACGGGCCAGAGCCCGCGCCACACGCAGTTTTTTCAATTTTTAATTTTAAAATTCAAATAATAATAATAATAAATAAATAAATAATTTCTAATAATTTTAAAATTAATATTTTAAAAAAATTATTTAGTTTTAAAACAATTAAATTTAAAATAATTAAAACAATCTGCCAGGGGCGGGCGGCGAAGCCCGCCGTGGGGGCGGGCGAAGCCAGCCGTGAGAGGCTGGCAAAGCCCACCGCTGCTGGTCGTGTACTGTCGCGCGGGACATGAGGGTCAAAGGCTCATGCCTGTCACACACACACACACACACACACACACACACACACACACACACACACACACATATATATATATATATACTATAAGCAAACTCCAAAACAACCATGGTGTAACATTCGTCTCCCCAAAATACACCCAGCCACGGTGTAACATTTACTTACCCAAAATACCCCTTCATATCTTCTTTTTATTTCAAATGATTTGGTTTTTGAGTCATTTCTACTTGTCGCCAATGTCCCGCTCAAATTTGCGAAGGGACGCGGTAATAAAATCGGAATGCTGGACGCGCCAATATGTCCCGCGACAAATGTCGCCCCCACGGGGTCCCCTGTGCATGACTGCTTGTATATATATATATATATATATATATATATATATATATATATATATATATATATATATATATATATATATATATATATCCAACTCAACGTCCCTGATAGAGCGGACTAAACTAGACCGTCTTAGTCCGTGGAGTGGTCGAGCGCGCAAACAGTCACAAAATAAATAAGAAAGTGCACTAGACGATTTTTAACATGGAAAACCCTCAACTGGATAAAAAAACCATGTGACCGATTTAGTGTTGGTCAATCTCCACTGTCAGCAGCAGTTTATAAATTGTTGGTAGAATCGAGAGTGACATGCCACTCTTTGTTATAGCTTGGAGATAAGAGAGATTACATGCGTGCTTGGTGGGCGACATGCCGCCTTACACGAAACTCTGTTTTCATTGTTCACTGGCGGTGGCCGACGTTTTTGGATGCGACTGGACTGCTCAATTTTACCGCGAGATTGGTTATGGTGCGTTGGGGGGATTTGCTGAATGCCACGCATGTAGGAGGATTCTTGGAGTGGCCAACGAAGCGTCTTCTTCCTTGAGGCATTGTGGACTTAGACAAATTCTCGGGTGGCTCGATGAGAGGTGTTGTCTCGTAGAAGGATTTTGGCAGAACTCTGACCTAAGGAAGAAGAAAACTGGGAGGAGAAAATGTTATAAATGAGGAGGGTCTGAGAGCCTTTTTATAGACATCAAGTGGTGGTTACGGTTGTTATGCAGCTATCCGCACACTGTAACCACCAAAATTACTAGACGCATACCATATTTAGTATAATTTCCGGCGAATATTAATTAATATATTTTATATACGTATACCATAATTTATTTATTAAATATCCCCCCACTAACCATGGCAGTTATGTGGATTGTTGACCGGAAGACGGAGAGGGCCCCCTTCGACGAGTGGTCATCTTGGCAGTAGACGGCCTCCTGAGACGGAGGAGCCGCGACCGGAGGGATGTCTGGCCTCATCAAGAAAGGAGGGCGGCCATTCCTAGCGTCGGCCGCCCCCACTCGGTCGCGGACTCACAGCCGCGGGTGGTGGTCGCGGGGTGCGTCTGCAGGAGGTGGCGGCCACGGGGCCCGACCGCCCCTTGCGGCCGCGGGGTATAACCATGGGGGCGGCCACGACCCTGTGGCCGCTAGAGGCGGTCGCAGGGGGCGGCCGCGAGGGTTTAGACATGGGGGCGCTCGCGACCTTGTGGTCGTGAGAGGCGGTTGCGGGTTGCGTCCACCCCTTGCGTCCACAGGAGGCGGTCACGACCTCGCCACCGGGGAGTGGAGGCGGCCGACCGCGGGTGGTTTACTTGCGTAGTGGGATCTGGTGAGCAGATCATGTGGGGAACACGCATGCTGATCACGCGATGGTTATTTTCATGATTCTCACCAAGTTAGTGGGGATTATGGGTAATCGGCTACTCACACCTCATTTTCTCTATAAATTTAACTTGGCCTCATCATTTGCCCCCTAAAATTCTAGGTGTTCGAAGCCAAAATATGAGTAGAACGAGGATTTTGTATGAGAGACTTTTCCTGTGGTGATCATGGTGGCGACGAGAGGAGAGGTGCTGGAGAAGGCAAACGGTGGTGGTGCGTGCGCTAAGGTACGTGGTAAAGGGGCGAAGCGATTGACCGAAAAAGAGGTGTGTTTGCGCGAGATTCACCTGCGCGCATGGGCGCAGGGAAAACCTGCACATGCGAGGTTACGCCCACGGGCGAGGCCGCACGCGTGTTGGTGTGTGAAGGAGGGACGATACGAGCACCCGCACACGGTTGCAAGCGCGCCCCCGCGTATGGGTTTGCGTGCGGGGTGCCTGCGCGCAGTAGTCGTGGATCTGCGTGTGCGTGCCCGCGCGAACCCATGCACGGGTCTGTGCATGCTTGTGCATGTGCGCACTCGCACGTGTTCCTGCGCATCTGTGTGCGAGCTTGCGTGCTCGCTCTTGCGCACTTGCGTAGGATTACGTTCGTGTGCAGGAAGGGCTGCGTGCGCGCCAATGCAAACTTACACGCATCTGTGCGTGCTTGTGTGGTCCTATACGTCCGCGACGTGGTTGTGTGTGTTGTGCTCGTGTGTAGGGCTCTCAATTGAGCGCTCGAAGCGTGATTGTCATGCTTACGAAACAACATTCTTTTTTTGTTGTGTGTGACCATTTTTTGGTGCTCTTTGTAACTTGGGTTTTGCATTTTCTTTTCAGGCTTCAAGGGCAGCGCTAGACCCATGTGATTGCGCTCGTCGCTTACCTTGATCGAGCTGATTGCAGTTTGGATGAAGAGATACGAGATACCTACTGTTCTTGAAGTGAAGATACCACATGTTGAAGAAAGAGTTCAGAATCCGCCAAAGGATCAGCTGACGGTGTGCGAGACGATACTACGGTCCGGATTCTGACTTCCGTCATGCGAGGAGGTGGTTGATATTTTAAAGTTCTGCGGTGTCCATGTATCCCAATTTTCTCCTCTTAGGATGACTCATATTATAGGGCTAGTTGCGTTCTTTAGTGAGCATGACTTGAGATTTTCGTTTGACTTGTTCAGAGATTGGTGCGAGGTCTGTGTTGATGGCGGCGGTCGTGTTGAGATCTTAAACAACAAGAGTTGGCTTGAGTTTGAGAATCAGGCGGATCGTCGCCATGAGAACACCTTATTTGCCTATGTCTGGAATTCTTGGGGCTTGCTAGAGCTTTGGAATTCACTTTCTGATCGTCGTCGTCGTCAGAAGGGGCAAGAACGGGACTTTTCTCCGATGTTGGGGTTTACAGAGCCTCGGGAGCTGGCAAACCATTTATTCAACATTTCTTTATTTGTGGAGGAAAAAAGACAGTTGGTGTGCGGGCTTCTACTGATCCCGAGTGTTCGGTTGCCGCACCACTGGTTCGTGATCGGAAGATGAAGCTTGTGTTGAAATGTAGCAGTGAAGCAGACATAGAGCCCCAATCTTCTTCAAAGCAGAGAGTTTTTTTTTAAAAAAAAATTTAATTTTTTTTGAGTGATTTGCTAGTAATTATTTAGTTTTTAAATAGTCATTTTCAAATTTCATGATTTGCTAGTCGTAATAGTTTGTTAAAATTCAAAATGAGTTTGTTAATAACATCACCCATTTTTATGAGCCTCGGGAGCGCCATCGTGTAGGGTCAGTGCCGTTGCACTCACATAGTATCGAAAGCCCGTCTTGTCGAACTCACATAGGGCCGAAGGTCAGTACTATTGCACTAACGTATGACTGGAGGTCCATCTCATTGCACTCACATAACGTCGGAGGCCCGTGTCATCATTTATATATGCTATTTATAAATGAAAACTTCCTTTGTAATACTAGTGTAATACATCACGAAGATAATAGGAATCACCTAGTTTATTTAATAGTAAAATAAATGCTTTAAACAATATTTTTTTAACTTAAAACAATGTGGACTACTAAAACTCCGTTTGGGGGACTTATTTTCACCGATTAAGTGGTTACGATCGCATGAACCAGACCTTAATTAAGGTTCGATTTATGCGGTCGTAACCACTTGACCGATGAAAAGAAGCTCCATCAAATGTAGCCTACGTTTACTTAATGATGCATTATGTGTTTATTGATTAATTCATCCTCCTTTTCTCAGGGTTTGTTTGACACGGCGGTGTCAATCATAAACAACATGTTCATAAACACTCAAACTCATCAACAGAACTCTATCCACTCTTAGGTTCAAATAGTTTTTGGACGCTTTTTACGACCATCATAATTGTCATCATATCAAACACATATTTTAGACATATGAAAACCATTCACAAGAATTAATTATAGATGTTGGACAACATTTTATAACAAATTTGAAGACTATTCACAAAAATTAATTATAGATGTTGGACAACCTTTTATAACAAATTTGAAGACCATTCACAAGAATTAATTATAGATGTTGGATAACATTTTATAATAAATTTGAGTTTTTGTAGAAAAAAGAATTAATTGTATGAGCAAGAAATATTGATAATTCCTCACTAGTCACTAGTCACTGCTACTTTTTATTATTTTTTAAATTCTATTACGTGTATTTTTTAGATGCTCCTAATTTTGGAACGGGATCCTCTCCGGTTTGAATGAACTGGATAGTATCCGGTTCATCATCCTACTGCCTGAATTAAAAGATCACAAAATCCAGCCTGTCAACTCAGCACCAACTTAGCTCATCAACTCAACTCGTCGTCTCGTTCTCGTCATCTCGTTCTCATCGTCGAATCTGGAAGAGAAAATCAGGATCATAAACTGAATACTATCAAGTTCATAGGAGAGGATCCTGGTCCCTAATTTTGACTTTGTAAATTGTATCCCCAATTCAAGAGATTTGATGATGCACACAAGAAACGACAAAAAAAATAGTTTTGATTTTTAATTTTACATTAGAAATAGCCTGTGGAACTGCAGATATTATTTTCCTTAAATATTTATGCACCCTAGCCCTTAGGCGTCTTCTCCAATTCCTTCGCTGCGCGCTATTCCTCTATCCGTGAACTCACTGAAGGTTCTTCATGGCGTCCGTCCCCTCTCCTCCCATCTGAGCACGCCAAAGGACCCTCTGCTCGATCCTCCTCCGATCTCAGCTTCATCCGCGCCTCTGAATTGACATCACAGAAGGTATTCCATCTCTCATCCTTAATCGTTCACTGGGATGTCGCTCCAATTTCTCAATGGTTTTTTCTTTCCTCTGACAAGAATTAGGGTTTACGCCACCTTCTCCATTGTACGATGAAGGACCTTCCGCCTCTTACTCTAAAACCCAAAGGGAATATCATTCACGTTTTAACCTCCCTGCGTCCTAAACACCAGTGTTTCTAACCCTCTGTTAAAAAAAAAAATCAGCAAACTGTTTTAAAAGGAGTAAACCACTCTGTTAAAATAGATTCACAGCTAGCACTTTGCACTGCAGTTAACCCTTTGTTGCTGAACTTCAGCAAAATGATTTTGGATATGTTAAGAACACTTTTAAACTAGCTACATTCTAATTCAACAGCGTGGAGATTTTGTACCATTCATGAATATTTGTAATGCATTATATGTTTCTCAAAATCGATGGTATGCATATGCAATGCAAAATAAAATATAAAATGTAGTGTTAGTGATTACAACATGTCTCAACAACTATTGCCGCATTAAAAAACTGTTTGAAGAGGAGCAACTCAGCATAATCAAAGATGAATGATGAATTCCATAGTAACATGTTACTTAGGGCTTCGTTCCAGGAAAAAGAGGAGCAAGGAAGATAGAATTTCAAGAAAACACTTCTATGCCAGCCATAGGTCCTCAGACTTTCATTCATCCAAGATAAAAGGTCCAATACAAGATGACTAAGTTTTTAAGCCCGACCTTGGGGCGTTGTTCAAATAAAATGCAAAAATCAATATGCAAAAATATAAACGTGGTAAAATAAATGATTATGAATGCCATGTTATGTAGCATCATTTGATAGCGTGGCCCTCTTGTAATAGACCTGCCAGGTATTTGTCATGGCCTCACACTATTATGAATCAACGCTTGTAAACTGACCTTCTTCACCCCACCCAGTTACCTCCAGCCTACCACCAACCTCCCTGACCCCACACACCTTCCAACAATAGTAACATCCTCCTACACCAACAACATTCCTCACCCAAACCACCATTCTCTAGCCGATCACCCGGGCCATTGTCGCCCCCCCGCAACCTCGCCAACTTGGACTGTCACGATCTTCACAGCAAGGGACTCTGCTTTTGTTGCAAGCAACCGTACTCTCCTGTTCATGATTGTTCCATATGCGAGCAATGATTGTGGTGATGTACCAGAGGTCACACTCGCCGACTTTGAGGTCCTCAGGGTTCAAAACACCACCCTGACCACTGTTCCATGCTGGTTGTTCCACTAGCTTGACCTGACATGTCTCTCCATCAATGGCTTATCACGACCCATCCTTTCATCCTAACCTGGGAGATTTATGGTCATACCATCTAGATTTTGATCGACAAGGGGATGACCCATTATTTCCTTTCTCAGGATTTGGCAGGTTAGCTACACCTTTGGATTGAGGCGTCTCTGATTCTCAATGCCCTCATGGGGGTTGGACATTATTCTCCCAAGGGTGGTCTCTATCGCCACCTTCAGCATTGGCAACCTCACCTGACGATTGAGGAGCATGTTGTGTTCTAACTTCTAAGAGAAGTTTCGACTGAAGCTAATTTTGCTCTCATCATCTGATCGTTAAAACTTCTTGATGGCATTTGGATCTCCGCTTCCTACAATAGATATTTCGGAACAAGCAGACAATGGCTTTACTATGTACTTTCCAACAACATTTCATGAAATGCTTGGGAACAAGGCATGGATATAATTCCTAGAAATACTCTCTCACACAATTTTTAGCTCTACAATGAGATCAAGCAACTTGGCCTGTTCTGATTCAGACAACCTAGGCCGACTCATGATCACCCCATTTCTTGAATCATTATTCCATCTTTTTTATCAGCTGCCATAGTTACTCTTTCATAGTTACCAACACCACTAAATTTACTCATTAGGATCTTGTGAGATTCACCACGGAGATAATCGCTAATTGCATCCAAGTCTGAAACCACTTCTCTTCCAAGTATCTGCACCCTTTGAAATTATAGATATGGAGAAATCCTACTAAATACTAATTCAAGCACTCTCTTTCTTAGCTCTCTCTATCGTCATATCCAGTTCAAGTAAGAGTGTAAGACTGATTTTTACATTAGAATATTGATCTATCTCCTCCCATTTGAGCGAGTCTCCCATGATAGTTTTCTAATTGGGCTCCACTGTCCATGCATACAACTTCTGCTTTCAACTGATAAATCAAGCAAGGTTACATCTCTTTGAGTGGTTTTTTTTTCCATGAGTCCCACAGATGTTTGACATTCTAACAAAACATGAATTACCTAGCAATGCCAGATTCCATACAAAACATGAATTATCTAGCAATGCCAGATTCCATGGACTGAATCAATTATGTCATATAATTACATTTTCGGCCCGCCACTCCTCGTAAGAGGCGTCTGTGATGGGAGGTGTTTTTTTGTTCCAGCTATATATCTCAATTTTCTCTTAATCCCAATAAACATCTTCATTGATTGAGTCAAGGGAAAGCAATTCTTCTAATTCAGCTTCATATTGGCGACCCTCATAGTAGAGAAATAAACATTCGAGCTGGGAGCATGAAAAATCACCTTTCTTTTTTTGCTCGGCATGTTTGGCTCCATTTACATAATCCAATGACCAAGAAAGAACCATAAAACAGACATGAAGGTGAATCATGACAAAGGGCACGTAGATAGCCCATAATAGAGGTACGTGCATCGGTGCATAATAGTCACGACATTCAGGATAGAACCTGAATTCACCCCCAGCAGCAGAAAGAAGAAGTCGGCAAACGAGAGAAGAATGAATTGAGTAGAATCTGGAGTCTTAACGTTCCTGTGCTGGCCGAGAAACCATAAAAGAATCAGAATCCCATCTGCAACGCATGTTGATCCCAAAAGCGAAGAAAGGATACGCTCCAACGATTGAGATAGTGCTTACAAATGTAATCATTGTGGTCGACGCCAAAGGTAGGTGGATCAAAGCAACAGATGAGATGCGATACGGAATCGAGGTGGAAGGTGTTGTTCCTAGTAGGCGGCAAATGTGATCTCTTATGATCCAAGATGATGAGCTAAATCTTTTTGACCTACTTAAATAACATGATTGAAAAAGAGAAGGCCAAGATACTTGATCGAGAGATCCTATGATGCTTCACGGCCTCTCAGAGCCGCAACTCGCTTGTTATGTGATTCATGTTTTTGTTCTACCCTAAGTCCACCTTGTATATATATCTTAAATATTAATTTGGGTTCCACTTTGCTTGAGTACCATTATTCTCAACAAATTCTTGATAGGATTGTTATATAGTTTTTTGTATCAATTTATTTTATTAAGTTTCCATAAAATAAGCTTGAAATAGAACTTCATTTTTATTCTTAGAATTAAGATATATTGCTATTAGTTAATTGATAATAATGATGTTGATAATAATAATAATAATATTTTCTAAACCCTTTGTATAGCCTTGAAGTGTACTTTGATAAATTTCATTTGTGAACCTTAGAAAATCGATGCACCAGGTTTAGCTGTTTTGTCATTATGGAGAAGAGGCTTACATTGGCACAAGCAGTAGCAGCCGCCGGAGTTTTCTCCACCGTCTCATTTTGGTATCAAAATTCACTTTCCACGAAGAAGTTTATATCTTTATGATGATTTATAGTTTATGATTTAAGATTTTAAGCTCTCATTGTTTTCATTGGGATTCTAGGTATGGCTTCATGTTTGGGAGGGAATCTGCCCGGAAGGATCTGGAAGAACTTATCGTAGATCTTCGGCGTAAAAAAATCGAGCCCGATTCTTCCACGCCCAGTAGCAATTCATTTGAAGATCTCACTTGAGGTATTCTTAATCTTACCTAATGGCTTCCATGACTTTCGTCCTCTTTCTTTCTTGCGAGACTTACTTTTTTATTTAATTAGTGCAATTGAAACCGTTGAAGACTATGTTTACTAGAACAGTTTAATTCCTTCTCATAATCATCTTCATCACAATCTTAAAATCCTTTTTCTTGTTAGTTCTGAACCTCCATCAAATAGTATGGTGGAAAAGTGTACATGGTGATAAAATTTGGTAAGCTCTTAGCCTCGTTTTGATTTGAAGGAATTGAATAAGTTGAAAAGAAAAGAAAATGGTAGTGGAAATGTTGATTGAATTGAAGTGAAATTAATTCCTAAAGGTTCATATATTGACCTGCCGACATACAAAATGACCACATTGAACTTATGATGATCATATTACTATATTAGCACATTTCTATCTGTGATAACTACACCAACATTTGAAATTACTAAATTTTAGTTTTGAAATCTTGATCCATCCAACACATATTTTATACATGCAATGCGAAATTACCTGAGGGAATAATCACATTGAATCTTTTGAGTAACAAGATTGCTGACATCTATCTATGATAGTAGGAATATCACATGGTGTAACAAAATTTTTGCCTCTTGCAAAAATGCAGGGTAAGGTTTGCCTACATTTTCACCCTTGTGGTGGGATCCTTTCCCGGACCCTCGCTGTGCGGGGATGCTTTGTGCACCAATTTGCCCTTTTTGTGTCTGGATATATGCATATTAATCTACTAAAGAGGGAGGATGTAAAATGCAACTTTAGGTATTTTTCAATTAATATTTACAATCTTGTTTGGTTGGGGAGAAATTGGCCGAGAAACTTTTTTCTTTGTTCATTGGATGATGATAAATCATTTTTTTCTTTGCTAAGGGATAAAGGACACAATCAAACCCCAATAATAACCTCTTCCATGTTGTTACTAGGATTAGGAAATTGCCAAGTGAAAAAATTGTACATGTCCAGATTTCCCAAGTGAATCCAATTATTTATTGTTTATTTTAGAATCAATCTTCCAATATTAAATTGCAAACTAAATTATTTAATAGGTATATTTAACTTTACAGGACACTGCTATTTTTGGTAAGGTTGTCAGGATCGAGATCCTAGGTGGGATCGTTTCGGTGATTGGATCGGATCGGATCGTATGATAGGATCGAGAATTGTAAGATCCTACTACATTCATAAAATAAGTTTTAAATGATGAAATTGAATTTGATATCATACAATTATACAAATAATCAATACCAAAAACTATATAATTAGTCATTTTCATTTGTTGACTATAAGACTATTATTATTAGAATAGATCTTAAGTCTAAGTCAAAATAAGAACATGCTGAGAAATAAGATAAGGAAAACAAAAATAATAGAATCAAATCTAAATAGAAAGCAAAAGTACGTTACAAGAAAAATTTTGTAGGACCATGGCTAGCCTGTATTCAATAGTCTCTTTACAAGATGGACAACATACTTCCTTTGTGAAAGAGTTAGAAAATGTGGTTGAAGTTCTTCATAAACAATGTCCCTTTCTTCTGCCGGTTTCGTACTTGACAAGAGATGTTCGGATTACAGTTTATAGTTTATAGCCACACTTGAAGCAAGACTACTGGAATTAGAGAAAAACAAAAAAAAAATCAACAAAAGATGTTGGAATTATCGGGTCTATGTCGGTCTATTAGAGTCTTTAGGTGTATTTGTGTTTAGTTCCACACCGGCTATCGGTATTGTTGAGTCATGCTGTAATCCTCCCTATGTGGATGAATGAAGAACAACTCATATTTCTTTTCTATTCTCCAACATGGTATTAGAGCCAGGTTCTAAAAATCCCTAATTTTATTTCCCGATCGACATTTTTGGGTTCTTCGCTCAGCAAGTCGTGTCTTCTTACTCTTCTCCCGTCGAGCATCTACGCTCCCGTTAAAGGAATCGACGTCTGTTTCCGTCGACGGGAGTGACTCTAGGTTCGTGAGTAGCTGTCTTCCTCCTTCGCTGAGATCGGGCACCTATTTTGTGGTGCTTCCATTGTCGTCGACTTCTCCGCCCGGCAGATCCCCGACAGATTTCTCGCTCTAGCACCGCTGCACTTTGCTGCTGAAGACGATCTATCTGCTGCTCTCGTCGACGATCCCTCCTGGTCTTGCTGCTCCGACCGTTGACAAATCTGGCTTGCCGCCTCTTCTTCCCTGCTTGGTGGTTCTTCAGGTTTGCCGTTGGTCCTGCTGCTGCTTCCAGATCCTGCGGCTGCTTCTACTGGCCGACTGCTTCCAGCTTCTACAAATTCAGGCTGGCTACTTCTCCAGGTGGCTTCCAGCCATGGATTCTGACACTTATGTTCTCAGTCTTTTCTTCCCGACGCAGCTCATGTCCATCTCAACGGCGACTGTTTCCAGCTAATACTCTTCTTCGATCCTACCGGCAGCTGGACAACGGATCCAGATTTGTGCTCAAGCTACCCTCAGTAGATTTCTTCCGCCTTCCAACGATTGCCCCTCATGTGTTCGTGCTCCAACCACTGCATCTCCTTCCGGGGGTGCTGATATCTCGCCGATGCTGAAGTTTTCTGTGCTATTTGCTATTTTGTGTGTGTGTGTGACTTAAGTTGTTTGTCTTGTCTTAGTGTTATGCCTATATGCACGTGTTATCCATGAGAGGGGGAGTGTTGAGATGAAACGACTCAAATGATCTTTCGACTCAGATGATCTTTCTCGATTCTTCGCTTTCGTTCCACGGTCTCTAGGCATATGTCCTATGTTGTTATGTGTCTCCCCACATTTCTTTTGATTGGTCGTGTGTTGGGAGTTGGGACACGACTGATGTTGGTTGTTTTAATCTCAGCGGGTTATGTCGCGTGAGACTGTGTCGTGCGTGACTGTGTCGTGCTTGACTGTGTCGTGAGGGACCGCCTTTTGTGCGGATTATCCCAAACAGATTATCCCCGCCGGATTATCCCCGTTTGCCCGACTGATGATTTGCTCCACATCTTTTGTTCTCCTTCGCATGTTGTATGTGTAGGTGATGTTGGTTGACCGGTTTCCAGCGAGTCCACGTCGTATGTGGGTTCTGCGTCGTGTGCGGGTCAGCGTCGTGCGTTGGCTATGTCCCCGGCTTGATTCCCCGGTTTGGAATTTCCCCCGGTGGCTTGTCTGATGTTTGTCCCGCATCGCCTACCTCCATTGTCGTTATTTGATGTCTCCAAGTTGAAGGGTCCCCCTTCAGCTTGTGGGGGAGTGTTGGAATTATCGGGTCAATGCCAGTCTATTAAATTCTTTAGGTGTATTTGTGTTTAGTTCCACACTGGCTATCGGTGTTGTTGAGTCATGTTGTAATCCTGTTTAAAGCCCCTATGTTGATGAATGAATAACAACTCCTATTTCTTTTCTATTCTCCAACAGATGTAAAACAAAAGGGGGGGGGGGAGAAGACGACTGAAATCAGAACATGAAGTAGATTGGAGAAAATGCAATATAAAACGGAATAAGAACAAGTAGATCTAGCTTTTCTGAACCCGCCTAGAAGGACGCTGGGAGGTTGCAAGTTACATGTCTCGAGCATGTCCGGAGGAAGAAGACGACTGAAATCAGGAGATCCTAGCAGCGGAAACACTGATCGTCGTCTGGAATCGCTGATCCTCCACTTCGTCGACGTCGGCGAGTGCGAGAGGAGGAGGAGGCAGTCGAATAGAAAGCGGAATAGGGTTTCCCTAAGCAGGGTCGTGGCAAAACAAGAAATAAAATCACTGCGGGGTCGCGTGATTTTATTTCCGCTAAACCGGATCGTGGGATCGTTTGCGAATCTCGATCCTAACGATCCCACGACCCGTCGCGTGATCCTGCATGTGCCACCCGGATCTTAGGATCGTGCGATCCTACGATCCGGATCGCGATCCTGACAGCATTGATTTATGGTTATTGTTAGAAGTGTTAGAAGAAGTCATGTAAATAGGCCAATTACTTTGGATCATAGTGTAGGTCATTGCTCTCTTAGATTAATCTCATATCTTAGATTGGGATCTCTCTTCTCTCTCTCTCTCTCTTCCTATATATATACATATGTATATATATATACATACATATATATCTATATATATATATGTGTGTGTATATATATATGTATGTATATATATACACATACCTATGTGTATATATATACACATACCTATGTGTATATATATACACATACCTATGTGTATATATATACACAGACGTGTGTATATATATACACAGACGTGTGTATATATATACAGACGTATGCATGTGTATATACACATACCTATGTGTATATATATATACACATATGTACGTATATATATAAATACATATGTATGCATATATATAAATACATATGTATCTATATATACACATGTGTATGTGTATATACACACACATATGTATGTGTATATACACACACATATGTATGTGTATATGTATTTATATGTATACATACATATGTGTATATATATATACACATAGGTATGTGTATATACACATACATACGTATGTATATATATACATACGTCTGTATATATATATACATACATATGTGTATATATATAACACACATATGTATATATATATGTATATACATATGTATATATATATGTGTATATATATACATATGTATATATATATGTGTATATATATACATATGTATATACATATATATATATATATATATATATATATATATATATATATATATATGTGTGTATATATATACATATGTATATACATATATATATATATATATATATGTATTCGCTCTTGTTGTAAAGTAATTTTTTGGCATTAATAAAAATTTTCACAACTTTTCTACATGGTATCAGAGGAATTGGTCCGTCTGGGCAGTTAGTTTTTTCCTAACTGCATCTCTTCCTTCCGTCTCCTGGTTTGGGCGGTTAGACCTCTTTCTAACCGCAGCCCCCTGCGGGCTCTTCCTCCCTTTCTCCAGCAGATAACCCTTTCTTTATCTGCAGGGTTCTCGGTGGGCTGGTGCTTCTTTCGTTCTCTGTTCTGTCCTTGTCTTTTATAGAATTCTCCTCTGGGTCCCACTATTCTGACTCTGTGCGGGTAGCCCCTGTTTGCTTTGGTCTATTCTTGTCGCGCGGTCTGTTCTTGTTGCGCGGTCTGTTCTTGCCGCGTGGGCTGTTCTTGTCGCGCGGTCTGTTCTTGTCGCACGAGCTGTTCTTGCCGCGCGGGTTGTTCTTGCCCGCAGGCTGTTCTTGTCGCGCGGTATGTTCTTGCCGCATGGTCTGTTCTTGTTGTGCGGTCTGTTCTCTCCGTTGCAGGCTGTTCTTGTCGCGCGGTCTGTTCTTGCTCGTCGCAGCTGTTTGCCCTTAGCCTGTTGTTTGTCGTTCGAATGCTTGCCCGCAGCTCTTTGTTGCAGTTGCTCGCGGCTTCTTCTCGCTATCCGCAACCCTCTCTGTCTTGTCGCCAGCTCTCTTTGTCGTGCTGGTCGCTGCTTGTGCAGACCACCGACTATCCGCTGCTCCTTGCTTTCTCTGCTTGCAGTGTATTATTGCGGCTTCTTAATTGTTGCTCTAGCCGCATTTCTTTGTCGCAGCTGTTAGACACAGCTGTTCGCTGCTCTTCTGCTCTTGCCGCCTTTGTTTGCCGCAGCTGCTCGCGGCTTCTTCTCGCTGTTTTTTGCCGGTGTTGCTTAACTGTTGTTGTTCAGTCCGCCTGCTCCCTGCTTAACCGGCCACTGGTGCTATTGCTATCATGGATTCGACTGTTGCATCCTCACTTCTTAGACGTGCTGATGCTGTCTCCTTGAGCTTCGTGATAAGTTTTAGATCACTACCATCTCTCTTTGTGGAAACGGAACTTAGTTGAATGGGTTCACTCAGTTAGCCGCGTTTTGCAGACTAAAAGCCTTCTTCATCACCTGACACGGTCTCCTCTCACTGCACCTACTGAGGAGTAGATACGCGATGATGGTCCTGTCCAATTCTGGATTCTCAATTCTCTGGACACCGAGCCGCATCAGATGGTCATGTATCACGAGACGGTCCATGCCATGTGGGAGGATCTTCACTCCCTCTATTCTGGAAAGGATAGTCTTCAACATCTGTTCGACATAATCAGTGATCTTCACTCCCTTGATCCTGGAGCTACTGGTGACTTGACCTTCATTGTTACTCAGGCCAAAACTCTTGTTGTGGCATGGATACAACATCGGCCTCCCACCACGGATATGGTTGCACAACGGGCACAGAAGGAAGCAGTTGGAATTGCCACGATGGTGACCCGTGTTCCTCCTCATCTTCATAGCGTTCGAGCTCTGACTCTGTCTTCTACCGTTACTCCGTCCCTCTCGGACGTTTGCTCGATGCTTCTGAAAGTGACTCCTCCCCCGGATGCTCCTATGCATCTAACTCCGATTCTCCTCCAGCAGCCCATCTCTACTCTTGCTCCTTCTGCTCGTGGTCCACCAGCTCGTAGAGGTATCCATTCTCGGAGACGGGGTCGTGGTGGTCGTACCCTCCTTAAATGCTCTCATTGTGGCCGGGGTGGTCATCTTGAGGCCATTTGCTATCGCAAGCATGACCTGCCTCCTCATCTTACTGCTTCTGTTACTACAGTTTCTCCCTCCACCATCAATGATGACATTGCTGCTCTGCGTGCTCAATTCCAACAGTTACAAGGGATGGTTAGTCGCTCCTCTTGATCTGTGACATCGATCTTTAACGAATGTATATCTTGTCTTTTACAATGCTCTCACTGGATTGTGGACTCGGGTGCCACTTATCACATCTCTCCGCAGCAACTGCATGAATACTTGGATTCTGTTTACCCCAAGTTCATCATAGGGGCCAATGGTGACACCACCCCGATTTTTGGCGCTTCTCATATGCCCTTTACTCCAAACCTCTCTCTATCCTCGGTTCTTCATGTTCCGGGATCCCCCTTTAACCTTCTTTCTGTTAGCCGTTTGACTCAGGATCTTGATTGTTCTATAACCTTCTCATGCTCCTCCTTTGTTGTGCAGGATCGACAAACGCAAAATATACTTGTTAGAGGGCGACTGTTCAATGGGCTGTATCTTCTTGATGTTCCACCTACTGCTCTCTCCATTGTCTCGACGGTTGATTGACATCGTCGTTTTGACCATGCTTCTCTCCAGATTCTCAAGAAAGCTCTTCCAGATGTATCTCTTCATGAGTTTACTTGTGAATCTTGTATCTTTGGCAAACAACACCATGCATCTTTTTTTCCTTCTTGTACTCGGAGCGATGCTCTCTTTTCATCAGTACATTGTGATATTTGGGGACCATATAAGATTCCCAGTATATTTGGTTATCGGTATTTTGTCACGTTTATTGATGATTACTCGCACGTAACTTGGTTGTATTTACTTCGTGATCGTGCCGAGCTCTCATCTATCTTCCGTTCATTTATTGTGGAGACTCTACTCAATTTTCTACTTGCTTCAAAGTTATTTGAACTGATAATGTGCGTGAGTATACTAGCCAAACCTTCTCAAATCTATGCACTGAGTTTGGTATTATCCATCAAATTTCGTGTGCCTATATTCCTCAACAGAACGGCGTGGCCGAGCGAAAAAATCGACATCTTCTTGATGTTGCTAAATTTCTTATGTTTCAAATGCAGGTACCGCCACTATACTGGAACTTTGTCATTTCTACTGCATGTCATCTCATCAATCGCATGCCGTCGTCCATTCTCAACTTCATGGCTCCATTCATTCTTCTTTTCCCTTCAACGCCTCCGTTCTCTCTCCCGCCCCGTGTGTTTGGATGTACATGTTACGTCCGTAATATCGGCCCACCCACTGACAAGTTTGCTCCTCGTGCTACCAAATTCATGTTTATTGGCTACTCTCGAACCCAAAAAGGACATATTTGCTATTCTCCTACAAACAGTAAAATGGTCATTTCCGCTGATGTCACCTTTCGGAAAGACCAACCGTTTCACACCATCCCTACAGATCCTTTTCTTCTACCTCGGCCCGCGGTTCCAGTCACGTCTTCCCTTCTACCTCTCCTTCTAACACCTACACCCACGCCTGTCCAATCTAAACTGCCTCTCCTTTGAGTTTACATTCGTCGCCCTCCCAAATCCGATGCCTTGCAACAGCCTCCTTCTATCGGTGTGCTCACGCGACCTGTCAATTCGGCATCAACATCCACGACTCATTCTATGCCAAATTGCGTCTCCTTACATCGCCTCTCCCCACCTCTTCTTAGATTTGCACACTCTCTCCTCCATTTCTTTTCCTAACTTTTTACAGGAGGCTCTTCAGCATCCGGGATGACGTGCAGCCATGTATGAGAAAATGTCTGCTCTTTGGGCCAATCACACTTGGGATCCTGTACCTCTCCCTCATGGATGGAGTTGCGTTAGTTGCATGTGGGTTTTTGTGATCAAACATGCTGCAGATAGAATTGTTGACCGTCTCAAAGCACGGCTTGTGTCTTGGGGGTTCACTCAACAACAAGGACTTGATTATGATGAGACTTTCTCCCCAGTTGCCAAGTTAAATTCTGTTCGAGTTCTGATCCCCTTAGCAGTTCACCGCCAGTGGCCCCTGCATCAGCTTGATATAAAAAATGCTTTTCTGAATGACGACCTTCTTGAAACTGTATACATGCATCAACCTTCCGGGTTTGAGACCATTGTAGAGTCTCATGCATGTCTGCCCAGAAAATCAATCTAGTAATCATCTTTTAGGATATGTGTAGGTTCTTACAGTAGAAACTCTAGGCCGATGGTTTCTAACAAGCTAATAACAGTCTCCTCGGACGTGATTTGAAAATTTTAGTAAGGTTGTTCGTGAAGTTGGCTTCAAGAGAAGCTCGACAGACTTCTCACTTTTTACTCGTCACCAATCGATCGGGACAGTCATTCTCCTGGTCTATGTGGATGATATTTTGATTACTGTGATGATTCTGCGGGGATAGATCAAATTAAACAACACTTAAGCTCTGTTTTTCAAACCAAGGATTTGGGAAATCTTCGGTATTTCCTTGGGCTTGAGGTAGCAAGATGACCTGATGGCCTTGTCCTGTCACAATGAAAGTATTGCCTTGATCTTCTTCAAGATGTTGGCCTCTCAGGGTGCAAACCTGCGAAAACTCCGACGGATGTCAATCACAAGCTGTGTGCTCATGGATTTGATTTCGATTCCCTGCTCTCAAATCCATAGTACTATCGGTGTCTTGTGGGAAAACTGATATATCTGACTGTTACGAGACCTGATATCTCCTTTTTTAATGGAGTAGTCAGTCGTTTTATGCATGCTCCATGAGTCTCTCACCTCCAGGCAGTCGAACGCATCCTCAGATATTTGAAGACTGTTCCTGGACAAGGGTTAGTATATAAGCCATTCTCCTCTCTATCTCTGATTGCGTATTCAGATGCTGACTATGCGGGCTTTCTGGATGATTGACACTCTACTACTGGTTTTTGTACCTACTTTCGAGGAAATCTTATCACCCGACGTAGCAAAAAGCAATCTGTTGTTGCACGTTCTTCTGCTGAAGCTGAAGACTGTTCCTCAGGTATGACGGTTGTTGTGTCTTCTTGATGATTTGGGAGTTAAACCATTCTCACCAGCAACTTTGTTCTGTGATAGTCAGGCGGCCATACATATTGCCAAGAATCCAGTGTTCCATGAGCGAACAAAACACATTGAAGTTGACTGTCACTTCGTTTAGGAAAAGGTTCAGTTGAAGAAATTGGAAATGGAACATGTACCTGTGTCTGGGTAAGTAGCTGACATTCTCACCAAAGCATTACCACGACCATTATATCATCAGTTTCTATCCAAGCTTGGTGTCTACGACTTGTACGCTCCAGCTTGCGGGAGAGTGTTAGAAGAAGTCATATAAATAGGCTCATTACTTTGACCCATAGTGTAGCTCATTGCTCTCTTAGATTAATCCCACATCTTAGATTGGGATCCCTCTTCTCTCTCTCTTCCTATATATATGTATTCCCTCTTGTTGTAAAGTAAGTTTTTGGCATTAATAAAATTTTTTATAGCTTTTCTACAGATATTATTGTAATCAGTCTTTTTTACAAGGAGAGAGTTGGTAGTATAGCCAATGATGGTTCAATTGTAGCGCTTTTATTGACAATCTTTTGTTCCAAAGCTTAGTGAAATGATCATGTTACCATTAGGCTTTTTCTGCGAGCGCGAGAGTTAAAAACCCAGAGTGATTGCGTGTCGTGAGAACAAAGAGCACCCAAAGGAAATCAAAGAGATGAGAAAGCACTCAAAGGCGATTGCGAGAGGGAGAGCTCAAAACAAAATGCAATCAATTATAGCAAGAACATGATGCAATCAAGTGACAAGCTCTAACCAATTCCCTGGGTCCTCCAAGAGATTCTCTCAAAGAGAGCCTAAATTAAGGGATCCAAATGATACCCAGCACTGCCTAGGCCTCTTCTTGTATAGACGGAGACAACGGCTTAATGAGAAAATATTTTAATATAATTATTCAGTTGATATTAATTAATGATAATTAATTAATACCAACTAATTAATTAATACTTAGGCATTAATACAAAATACATATGATCTATAAATATCACCATAGGTTCCATTGTGTCGGGGTGGTGGTCCCATGCCTTTGTAGCTGCATCCAGCCCAGTATAGTCAATCTATCTTGGGCGAGGAAGGTTCCCTTGGCGTATGCGTATCAATATCCATCCCTTGAAAATCGACCTTGCCGCTAAGGTTGAGTTTATAATTTTGTGAGGATCTTTATTTTGGCATCTAAGAGTGGATTATGTGAGGTGTGTGCAGATCCGAGACAACTAATTTAACCAAAATGATGGCGGGTGAATGGTTGCAAATGGGGGAAGACATGGTATGGTTCATAATATAGTTGGGGAAAGTAGGATGGAACTTTAAGTATAATTATTTGCGGGTGCTGACAGTATGTGGTGGAAAAATGTGTAGGAGGGTATGAAATGGCAGCTAGGGTGGGGCCCGCGGACGATAAATGATATTTGTTGGTGGGTGAGACAGGGCTGTAGGTGGGAGGCTAGAAGTTGTCTTTTAACTCTAGTGAAAAGGACATAGTTGCAAGGAAGAAGAGGTGTGGGCTCAATGACTAACTCTGGAGCAGGCTTGGTGGAAAAGAGGTGTTGTTAGGCCGATGAACAGAGGGAAAACTGAGTTGGAAGGGCGGGAATAGGCGGCCGCAATGCTTGGCATTTGGGAAGATTGGACGATGATACTGGAAGCACGACACGACAGGTAAATGAAGGAGAGCTCATGATACTGGTTGCACACCTGGTTGTATAAGGAGCAGGGTATGGGGATGACGATATGGGGTGTTGGTGTTGTAGTGGATGCGAGGGCAAGCGATCTAGGGAGGCCCAGATGTTGGACGAACTGCGCGAGGTGGATGATTACTAGTGTCGTGGTGGGTAACCCCGGGTCTCGAGGGTGGAGTAGAGGGATCAACGTCGGTTGAGGGACGGGAGAACCATCGACTTGATCAACTACATTTTCTTGATTGACAATGACAAGTCCTGCACGCGAGGGTCTTCATTGACAACCGAGGTGTGCGTCGATGACATCTGTTGCTTGTTGCTATTTCATGCGTCGTTCCCATGGGCTATAAGGGTCGAGGACTCAACAATGGATTCCTGCGGCACAGCAGAAGGTGCGAGGGTGGTGGTGATTGCTTGGGGCAACGAATTGCAACCCCACAATTGTTCGATCAAGTTCATCCTTGCATGCGAGTTTGGCATTGTTATTGGCGTAGGTAGCCTTGATTTGATGGTAGAGGAGGTCAATGTTGATCTTGGTATTAGTTCTTGCTGACTACAGGGGTAGCAGTCAAAGAGCGGTAGGTCAAACCATTGTTAACGCCATATTTTTCCATGAGTACAATAATGAAAAACCCATTGTGATTCTGAATCGTGAGAGCGAGAGAGCACTCAAAGGCGGTCGAGTGAGAGAGAACTCAAAGAGAAATGTAATAAATGGTAGCATGCAGTTAGACACCATAACCCGACTTTCGGTTCACTCACATCGCCATTTCTGCTTACCAAAAATGGCCCACTTGTTAACGCCATAATTTTCCATGAGTACAATAATGAAAAACCCATAGTGATTCTGAATCGTGAGAGCGAGAGAGCACTCAAAGGCGGTCGAGTGGGAGAGAACTCAAAGAGAAATGTAATAAATGGTAGCACGCAGTTAGACACCATAATCCGACTTTCGGTTCACTCACATCGCCATTTCTTCGTACCAAAAATGGCCCACTTGGAGCCCCCGATTCAATGGCATCGCCGCAGATCGCTCTCCCCTTCTTCCTCGACGCACACTTCGGCGCTCCTTGACGTCGATCCCTGCATGCTGACAAGATTCCTCTGTCGTAAACGTTCTTTCCAGCGGCTTGCACTCTCGTCCGCACGTCTCCACGGGCATCTCCTCTGGCCTCTGTGCATCACCGTTCTCTGGATTGCAATAGATCTGAGTTGACTCCACGCCGTCTTTGTTTGCACGCCCAATCCTCCTACAGTTCCAACACAGCAGCCTATCGAGTCTTCAGCTCCAGCAGGCACGCTACACCATGTCAACCACCGCATGCTATCCGTTGTCCCTTCTCCTCGAGCCTTTTGCTTACGTTCTATCAATCGGCTGCCTCCCAAGTCATTTTTTAACAATTAATCAATCATTTGATTAATTATTACTCATTTCTATCGCCAAGCTCATTTTTATTTCCAAGCTCTTGGCACGCGCATCATTGAGCTTCTAATGCCGTTTGAGGAACTTTATAACAAACCACTCTAAGCCACCAAGGCGTAGTCATCGCTTCCGCCGCCACCCGCAGAACCTTCGACCACATCGCTGCTTCTTTCGCCGACTCTTGCTCCGCCGTGCCCCGCTCTGCCAACCCTGACGGGCCCGTTCCTGTTGTCGATTGTTGTTCCTCCGGTAGTCTTGCCACTACTACTCACCGCCTTTCTGCCGGATCCATTCTTGTCGCCGGCTTTGGCCCCTCGACTATCTTACCATTGCTGCCCACCTTCCCCGCTGGACCCATTCCTTCCGCCGCCAACTTTTTTGTTAGCCCCGCAACATCTCGTTGATTCCCCAGCCGCCGCGATCCGATACTGGGGCTATTCTGATGTGAAATCAAGGAGCCAGATGATCCGATCGTCACGTGGAGTTCGAGCTTGATGGAAAACTCAATTTCAAGGGCGCAAGAGATGTTATGGATCTGTTACGGATCCTCCGTCAGTTATCTATTATTATATGTATTGTGTCGAGTCTAGCGTATTATTAATGTTGTATGAGTCTAGTCGTAGTCATTATATTTTGCGTCGATTGATGTATTTACAGTTTTGTCATTGGGAGGTCTTATATATTGACCCTTAGAGTCTTGTATCATGTATCAATGAATGAAACTCAATTTTCCTAACTCTTAAAAAGATCTTGGAAGTTCTCTCTCTTGAGCACGCCTCGCTTAGGCAGTCACGGTCAAGGCTCCGTATTATCTCTGCCACCGTCATCTCCACCTCCGGCCACTTCTCCTGCAACCTTTGAGTAGGACCATAACAGGTTCATGATCAGGAGCCTTCCACATATATCCACATCTTGCTCCGTCAGGCAAATGAGCTGGTGGCCGTGGCCGCGGAGGTACCCGCCAGCGGTCAAATACTCGCCCACAATATGGTGCTCGTACCAATGAACCCAATGAGGATACTATTGGTAACACCTCATCTGGAGGTTTATTCACTGAAGATTTTGATTCTCCGAGACGTCTTCTGCGCTCTTAGAAAGACTCCACCACTCTCTTTGCTACATCAAGTGTGTCAAGCACAAACTTTGCATCCACTATTCAGGTGGCGTTTGGCGCGGCTTATGCTCTCCGGTGCGTTTCCAACGCACCGCACTTTTGCAAATAAGCGCCGTTTGGCGCGGCTTATTTTAGAAACGGCGGTTACTATCATCCGTGAGTTCCTATTATACGCTAACCGCGATTGTTTTCCACGTTCAGCCGCATTTTCCTTCCTCCCGATAACCTAACGAGCGGAGTAACGAGTGGAGTGATCGACGGCCGCGCTGCACTGTCTTCCCCAATCGACGACGCCATTCGCCGATCGCTACCGACGACCGGCGAATCTCCGGTGCTTCCCGTCCACGAAGAAGGCCGGCGCACAACGAAGCATTTCCCGTCCACGAATCGCTCCGCCTCTCCCACCGTTAACTCTTCCATTGAGGTATACTCCTTTTTCCTTCATATCCTATGCAAATTTCGGGTTTCTTTAGGGTTTAGGATGCTTGTAAGTCCTTCCCTCATCTCCAGCTTCCACCGTCCTCCTCGATGCACAACCCAGTCCCGATTAGGGTTGTTCTCGAGCGGAGCTGGACTAATTTCGGGTTTCTTTACTGTTTGTGTGATTGTTCTTGTGTGAACTAGACCTATTAGCTTTGCTTGTTTAACATATATGTATGTGTGTGCTTGTATATGTGTATGTGTGTGTGTGAGTGTTGAATGTGTCTGTATATTTCTGTGTGTGTGTGTATATATGTGTGAGTGTGTATATGAGTATGTGTGTGTGTATATATTTGTATGTGTGTGTATGTGTGAGTGTGTGTATGTGTGTTTATGTGTGAGTGTGTGTATATGTGTTTATGTGTGAGTGTATGTATATGATTGTTTATGTGTGTTTATGTGTTTATGTGTGTATATGTGTTTATGTGTGTATATGTGTTTATGTGTGAGTGTATGTATATGATTGTTTATGTGTGTTTATGTGTATATGTGTGAGTGTGTATGTGTGTTTATGTGTTTATATATATGTATGTGTGTTTATATATATGAGTGTGTTTATGTGTTTATATATATGTATGTGTGTTTATATATATGAGTGTTTATGTGTGTTTATGTGTTTATGTGTGAGTGTGTATATATATGTGTTTATGTGTGAGTGTGCATATATATATATATGTGTGTGTGTGTGCCTGTTTTGCCCAGAAAGGGTGTTTCTGGTTTGAAATGCTATTTGATTAGCTTTAATGGCATCTACTTACTATATACAATAATGATACTATTGATGTTAACATGTACTCAAATCACTTTCTGGCATTCTAGTTTTTGTCCATTAATGTCATCTACACAAAAATTCTAATTGGGCTTAACTATTAATAATTGTAAAGATTCTTTGTTTATTTGGTAATTTATAGTAGTTCCTTCTGACATAGGATTTCATCAAGCAAAGTTTACAGTGTAGTTCCTCCTCCATAGCAGTTGTTGGCTGGAGTTTACAGCTGTGCAACTATGGAAATGTTTATCATTCTAGTAGTTATTTCATGGTGTGCTATTTCTAGTATTACACAAATGGCACAATCTCTTGCATCAAGTTTTATATTGTGTTATATTTGGGACTGCATAATTTCATACGTCGCCACCCTTCGCGTGTAGATATCGATTTCATTGAGTCTGAACAAAGGGATCCATGTCTTGGGATGACCTCGCAAAGGCGGGAAAAAGATTGCTCTGACACTGCGGCTGGTGTAGAAGAGATGATCGCACTGCGTGATATTATTGCAGATCAGGTGTTCGAAGCTAGAGCATAATTTCCGCGTTGGGTGTTACGTTACGTAGAATTTGATAAATGTATGAATGAAATTTTATTTGGCAACAATGTATGAATGGAGTTTTATATTGTGTTATATTTGGGAAAAAAAATTAATTCAAAACTCCGTTTTCTATCCAAACAACTTTTTGAAAACTCCGTTTTGTAAACTCTGTTTCATCCAAACAGTTTTTTAACAAAACTCTGTTTTCCAGAATCAGCACTTATTCTATCAGCAACAGTTCATCAGCAGCTTTCCATCAGCAACAGCCCAACCAAACAGACCCTCAGTCTGAATGGATTATTGATTCTAGTGCAACTGAGCAGAGGACAGGAGCATCCTCAAGTTTTACCTCGTACACCCCCCCCTTTCTGACAGTGATAAAGTTTATGTGCTCCCGTGATGACTCTTCGGTGATGTTTAATAGTAACATTTTTCAAGATTGATTGATCATCAGTTAGATGCATGTAGTGAAATTGTGATTTCTCAAATACTAAGACTCAGTTTGGGATGGCTATTTTCCTCCTGTCGGTTTTCTGAAAAACGTCACCATTCATAATATTGTGTTTGTTTTCTCTATCAATTGAAAATGTGTCTAATCCAAAATGAGTTATTTTGCCTTTTTAGAAAGTATCCTGTCTAAAAAAACACAATATTATGAATGGTAATGTTTTCCAGAATACGGAAAGGAGGAAAAAAGACCTCCCAAACGGGGCCTTATTTAAGTTTTCAGTAAATAATTGAAATGAAAGGAACTTATGAACATCAAATAACATTTGAGTTTTCCCAAATAAAAGTAACTGAATGAAAAACGGAGTAGAAAGCATTTAATTGATCGATAAGAAAATTAGAGCAGTGTTCTGATCAATCCTTTAGTAAAGTACACCGGGTTAGACTCTGGATTTAGAAAATTGAACCCATGAATGGCTCTTCGAAACAATGAGAAGGCAAGGCTGGCGAGTGCTTAGAATTGGAGATTTAGGCATGTGTTTCTATTCAGCAGCGCAGTGGGCGGAATGGCGAGGAGCATATTTTGGCTTGTGCAGATAGGGACATAGGGTACCGGGAGGGGAGGCCGGTGCGAGTATGATTTTGCGAGGCGAATAGGTATGAATATAATTGTGTTGTGTTCCTAGGGAGTGTGAGGTTGGACCGTTCGATTGCTCTTGATAAGCTAAACTAACGACTTTGAACACTCTGAAGGTGTGCCAGATCCTACTCTTATTAATAGTAGAGATAGTACTAAATTTGTGATCATAAAACATATTTTTTCATAATTTCCATTTATCTAGTTCTTAATTCAGCTCTTTGTATGAGGGTACATGCATTTGATTCGTATTATCCATACGCGCATCTCCGCTAAACACATACACACATCATATCATTCTACATGCAATAATGTGCATCTTAAATTTATTTTTGAACATTTATTCAATTTTCCTACTGAAACCAATGAAGCTGCATATCTCTCCAGGCTTCTAGCACAGGCTCTTTAAACATTTTGCCTGCAAGCTCGCACTCCCTTCTGTCAATATTTCCAAGCGGGAACCATGGGAACCAGCCTGTTTAAGTGTTTGATTCGAATCAATGAGCGAAGCATAAATATGTCCAGGCTTGCGCTAATTGAATTTTGTTTCTTAGAATAAATATGTAAAATTATACCCATGATTGAAATAATCATTTACAATTTACATCATCATGGTGAATTTCTTCAAAAACCTTCTCTTCCAATTCTACGGATGCCTTTGCAGATTAGGCGGTTTTTGTTACTGTTTAGTGCACTAAACAGTCTAAACCTGATGACTATATGGGTGAAACCTGCTGTTCTTTGACCAGTTTTAGTCAAAATCAGCCCGTTCGGAGTTGAGTCGCATAAACTTTGGCGGCGGAGATTCCCGGAGAGACGGGATCGTCGGGATGGGATGAATATGAAGTTACCTGATGCATCCATCAACTGTTACCCAAATTACATTGTGCCATTGTCTCTTATTCGCAGATCCATTAGGGTCCGTTTGTTTGGACGGACGTGAAACTGGAATTAGAATTGATGTCATTTTTGATTGAATCTAACCTCCAATTCCAACTCGTTCTACACAACGGATGGCAAACGATGCATTGTAGAAGTTATTTGATGAAATCATTATTTCATGTTAGAATGCTCGAAGCATCCGCGTGACCGTCAAGTTTGGAACGGTCTCCTCGTTGTCCCTAGCTATGGTATTTAAAGGCGAAACCCTAAATCCCCGACTACGGGTTTGGATTCCTATCGGATCCTAACCGACCCGTTAAGGAGCCCATTCACACGTATATAAATATACCTCAACAATCTCCTCCTATATTGTATATAAGTGTTAGCATAGAAAATGGATTACTTATTCAATAGTTAATAATGACCAAAACAAGAGAGTTTTCCAGAATTATAAATATGAGTTTTAGATAACAAAATGCTAAACCCAAACCAAAAGTTCCAAACATGAAATAAAACAAGAAACTGAAAAGCTCAAACTGATAATTGATCTAGGCGAACAGCAGATCATCATCATCTGGGTCAAAATTAACTCTCTCTCTTCCAATCTCCATATTGCCTGCAAACAATTACAACAAGAATGTCATGAGACAAATCTCTATGAATTTAAACATTTGCAGAAATAAAGTGATTAGTTCTAACAGTGGGTGAACTTAATACTCTAACTGGGAGGAAAAAATCGCAAAACAGCATCTCTATCTAATTTACACAAAATTAGATTAATTGATTTCATAGAATCAAACCATGTTCCTTCGATTATTAAGATTATTATTAACGTTCCACAATTGTGCTATATCATCAAGTTTGGAATGATACAACAAGCTGTGACTATTATATCATCAAGTTTGGAATGATATAACTAATAATCATAACATCAGGGCGCATATCAGCAACCTCAATATTCCTTTTTAGAATGATACCCAATTCGGCCTTTGGCAAACAATAATTACGTAAGTCATCAAGTTTGGAATGACTGGCAACTATCTCACCTCTAGCTTTCATCAGATAACATCTGAAATACTTTAGTGTGCTCAACGTAGATGCTTGAATGTAAGCAGACAACGGTTCTTAAATTTAAAACATAAGCTAGGTATTAAGTCCTCCTAAATTGACATTAATCCAATTTCCCCCGATGTTTTAGATGTGAGAACCTTACATAAGCCCTTAGTAAGGACATCTGCTACATTATCCTTTGATCTCACGTCCAATAGGGAGATTATCCCCTGACTGGTGAGATAGGTCAACCAGGCATGTTTCATCCTTAGTTGTTTTCGTTTTCCATTGAACAACGTATTTGTAGCAATGGTCTTTGTGACTTAATTGTCACAATAAATCGAAATAGAGTTCATTTTTAGACTCGTCATTGGAATGTCCAATATCAGATCTTTTATCCACTCTGCTTGTTCTCCAGCTGAAGCGAGAGCATAGAGTTGTGATTTCATTGAGGATAGTGCAATGCACGTTTGCCTCTTAGACTTCCAATCTACTGCAACTCCTCCTAGTGTAAACACAAAACCACTAGTGGATCGACAATCAGCTATTTCCGAGCACCAAGATGCGTCAGAATACCCTTCAAGCACCGGAGGATGCCCACTGTAACATAAAGCATACTTCTCAGTATACTTTAAGTATCTCATTAGCCTGTCTAAGGCGTCACAGTGGTCCTTCCCAGGGTTACTGATGAATCTACTCAACATGCCGACCGTAAAGGCTATGTCAGGTGTAGTGCAGGTAGTAGCGTACATGAGACTTCCTATTAGTTTGGAATAGTCCAACTGTCTAATAGCTGAACCTTCATTCAGTTTCAGTCTACTGTTATAATCGTATGGAGTCTCAACCTTTTTGCTCTTATCGTAACCTCACTTTTCCAGTAGATTCCTAATGTAGTGACTCTGACTCGGGGTAATACCCTTTTTTGTGAAGTTCACTTCCATTCCTAGGATGGTTTTCACCTCACCTAGGTCTTTCATGCTAAATTGTGCCGTCATGACAACTTTCACGTCTTTTACCTCAGACTGATCAGTGCCCAGAATTAGCATGTCATCAACGTAAAAGCATATGATGGCTACTTTATTTGCACTTGTTTTTACGCACAGACATTTATCTGATAGACTGGATATGAAACCCAAGCCTTTTACACATGTGTCAAATTTCTCATGCCACATTTTAGGTGCTTGTTTTAATCCGAATAGTGACTTAATCAACTTACAGACCTTAATTTCTAGACCTTCTATGACGAACCCTTCAGGTTGGTGCATGTAGATCTCTTCAGTCAGATCTCCATTAAGAAATGCAGTCTTGACATCCATTTGATGAACAATGTAGTGTTTAATAGATGCTAGTGCGAGAAGAATCCTAATTGTCGCATAGTGACATACATGTGAGTATATATCAAAGTAGTCTACACCACTCACTTGAGTGAAGTCTTTGGCAACTAGACGTGCTTTGTATTTAGCGATACTCCCATCAGGATTAAGCTTCTTCCTCAGAACCCACTTATTGACAATGGTTTTAGCCCCTTTGGGCAAATCAACCAAAGTCCATGTGTTGTTCTGCATGAGAGAGTTCATCTCTTCGTCTATGGCTTATTTCCATAACAGTGAGTCTCTAGATCGCATCGCTTCCTTATAAGTGGATGGATCAGCTTCAACTTGGTAAGTCACGAAGTCTGTACCGAAGCTTTTAGGCATTTTCTCTCTATTAGATAGCCTTCTGGTATCTAAACAACTCGTGTCTACAGGCTCAGTGTCAGAATTACGTTGTCCTGGCTCAGCTAAAGGCTCAGTACTAGTGGTTGTCAGACCTGGTAGGGTCAGGTTCTTGTCCTTAAGGAACTTATTCTCAAAGAACACAGCGTCTCTAGATTCTATTACAGTATTTGTGGAGAGATCCAGAAACCTGTCTGCGGCACTATCATCTGCACATCCTATGTAGACGCAGGTATTTGTCCTGGGTCCAATCTTAGCTCTTCTAGAGTCTGGTATCCTAACATAAGCGATACAGCCTCAGGTCTTAAGATTGTCAAATCTAGGAGGCCTCTTAATCCAAAGCTCATAGGGTGTCTTAGTCAACTTTGCATGAGAAACTTTATTAAGAATGTGATTTGACGTGAGGACGGCTTCACCCCAATAGGCCGCAGGCATGCCGGCAGTCAACAACCTTGAATTCAACATCTCTGTTAAAGTCATATTTTTTCGCTCAGCGATACCGTTGGATTGTGGTGAGTACGGGGCAGTCGTTTCAGGAATTATGTCATTTCTGGCAAGGAAATCTCTAAACTCCCTCGAGACGTATTCTCCGCCTCTATCACTTCTTAGCCTTTTTATTTTCATGTCAAGTTGATTTTCAACCCTATTTTTGAATATACGAAATTTTTCAAAAGCTTCATCTTTGGTTTTAAGAAGATAAATGTGACTGAATATAGAGTAGTCGTCGATAAAAGTTATCAGATACTTCCGACCTCCACGTGTGACAAAACTTTTGTAGTCACAAATGTCGGAGTGTATCAACTCTAGCAATTGTGTGCTCCTAGAAACTTGACTAAAAGGTGTTCTAGTTATCTCTGTTTGAGCACAAATTTCACATTTTTCAAATTTGGTTTTTGTGTCGAGGGGTATGCTGTGAGTTTTAGCTAGCAGGAGTAGTTTTCTATAATTGACGTGTCCTAGTCTTGCATGTAAAGTTTTAGGATCTATCAAATTTGAGCTAACTTGATTTACTGCTTCATGTGCTAGACTCAGCCTATACATCCCGTTAACGACATATGCATAACCAAAGTAATGTGAGTGAACCATTAGAGTTACCCGACCACCACTAATGTTAAAAGACATACCCGCATCGCACAACAGACTAATCGAAACTAAATTAGCAGCTAATGTCGGTATAAATTTAACATTTTTCAGAGTTAGAGTCTTACCTGAGGAGAGAGTTAGGGTAGTATTGCCGACCTTCAGCACGTCAGCTACAGCTCCATTCGCAATAGTGACAGTCTCTTCCACCTCTTTTGCATCCTCCAGAAGCTTTGGATTGTTGCAGACGTGGCAGGTAGCACCTGAGTTGAGCCACCACTCTGAACTGGCCTTCCCGTTACCGACCGTGGCAACAAAGTCGGTAGGCACAGTCTGAAAAATCATGTTGGCTTGATTTTCAGTCCTTGGTGTGCTTGTGTCGCCCCGTTTTGGCTGACGGCACTCGGAAGCGCAGTGACCTCACTTATTGCAGTTGTAGCACTTGCCTTTGAAATTCTTCTTTATCTGTTTGTTGGAGGCAGCAACTGCGGGTGCACTGGTCGGTGGGCGAGTCTTCGCAGGCTTAGGCTTTCGCTTAGGATGCGTGATCATGTTTGCAGTAGAGGACTGCTTGCTGATCGTCTCTATAGCGTGTCTAGTCCGGTTCTCATCCTCAATACAGATGAAGCGTTTGAGGTCTTTTAGACTCACCTGTGTCTTCTTCCGATACATCTCAGTCTTAAAGGAATACCAGGCCGAAGGCAACTTGAAAATAATCGCCCCTGCAACAAATCCATCTAGCAGAGGGATGTTCTCACTGTTGAGCTTGTCCACCAGATTTTCAAACACAGCAACCTGTGGCAGGATTTTCCTTTCCTCAGTGAAGGTGAATGCCATAAACTTGTCCACCAGGTGCTTCTTGGACATGTTCTCCTCCTCCTTGAACTGCTCTTCTAAGGCTTCCCAGATCTTCTTGGCCCTTTGCATCTTGCCGTATGTCTCTGCAAGCCTGTTGGGGAGGCAATTCAGGATGTAGTCTCTGTAGAAGTTCTCGTCGTTGACCCATTGATCTTCATCTTCGCTCCCTTTGAAGTCCTCAAAAACAGTCTGTACTGTGTAGAAGATGTTCAGGTACTTCATGCCGAACTGTGTGTTCCGCTTCCAGGCACTGAACTCGGCGTTGGAGAACTTCTCCAGCTTGATCATCGGCACAGGAGAAGAGTGATTGATCGCCTTTGACATTTTGCGTTTCTTTCCACTACGAGTAATTCTACTTGCAGACCAAATTCCGAGTAGGAAAAACTAGAAAGAAATCACCTGAGCACGTGTAGCGGCAGAGTCTTCGGATCCAATCCAAGAAAGTTTGCTCCTCTTCTCCGATTGAAAGGCTTCAATCGATTAACTCAACAAAGAGACCAGGAGGTTGATGCCCTTTCTCCAAAAAAAATTTGTATATGTAATTTGGACTGGAACCTCAAACCAAGATCCAGTTGATCTGGCTGTATGTTAGCAACATTAATCCATGAAATTGTTTGTTACTCCAAGTGACAATGCATTGAGCAATCAATTGGCCGTCTTTAGAACAAGAACAACACAGTAGATCTGGACTTCCAAAACAACCAGCAGAGAGGTTTTCCTGCCAGATCGCCCTAAGGAAGGGCCTCGGTTTCTCCAAGAGAAGCAGCGATTCACCAGAAGCAGCGATTCACCAGAAGCGGCAGTTTCTCAAAAAAAAAAGATTGAAAAACTCGCGATCTGCAAAGACAGTGGTCGTCTTCCTCTTGGTCGGCACAGGAAAACACGATCGAGGAAGAGTGGTTGATTGATTTCCTCCAGGCGGCGTCGGCAAAGCGCAAAGCAGATCTACAGAGAACTCGCAATTTTCACACAGGAAAAACACGATCTTCCACGATCGGCAGCGGCGATGGAAGAACAACAGCGGTCGGCGACAGAAAGCTCCACTCCAGCGGCGGGATTCCTTCCTTGCGGCAAAATCGCACCGCCTTGCGATGAACACCCGGCGCGGAAACAAATTTCCCGATCCTTGATTCTGGAAACCGATCGATCAGAGCAGCGGACGGTTACGGGAAGGACGTCGAGCGACGATCGGCCACAGATTTCACGAATCGGGAGGGCTGCGGGCTTCTCCTTCGCGATCGATCGGCGCACGGGATCGGGTGGAACAGTCGGGGAAGGCGGCTAGGTCACGGAAGAAAAACGGAGCACGGCTCGGGCAAGAGGAAACACTTCGAGAATGTTAGAGTGCTTGAAGCATCCGCGTGACCGTCAAGTTTGGAACAGTCTCCTCGTTGCCCCTAGCTAGGGTATTTAAAGGCGAAACCCTAAATCCCCGACTACGGGTTTAGATTTTTTTTAATTCAATGAGCTATTTATCCTATTATACAAAAATATAAATAAATATATACCAGTGGTGGTGCACGTGCTCTTCTCGTGCGCAATGTGTGACACGGCAATAATACATACAGTGAGCTTGAAATACTCCACCCCGTAGGCGTGTGCAGTGATTGATTATTACTATGTCGGATCCCTATACTTGGCTTGTAGTATTTATAACTCTTTGCGCATGTATCACAAAATGTGGTCGTTGTGCATGTATGTCGGATCCCTATACTTGGCTTGGTACAGTGGTGACGGTCATGAACATGAGAGTTAAATTGGTGGTGGTGGTCATGAACATGAGAGTTAAATTGTCATTTGTTAACGGTCTGAGGAATTTCATTCACTTTTATGTTCAAACGGATGATGTTAGGAAATATGTTGTGTTTGGAAATATGTTGATTCCTTCCATGTTTGTACCTCCGTAATTATAGCTAGGAATATTGTGATTATATTCTTATTCTTTTCCTTGTTTAGCTTTTTCTCTCCCTATATATTGGGACATGTATTTAGCAGTTCATGAACACAATTCAATACAATTTTTCTCTCTCAAATCTTTACATGGTATCAGAGGCAGGTTATGCTCCTAACCTAATTCTTGCTTCCACACCATCATCACGAAAATCTATCACCTCCCTTCTTTACAATTCCACAAACCCGCAATATCCATCTGCCACCTTCTCAATCCAAGCTTTCCTCTACCTTCGAACTGGAATCTATTTTTGATTTCTCTGAAGCATTCCATCTCCTCTATCAACCTACCATGGGAGACGATTCAGCTTCTAATCTCAACCTCAAAGAAGGGCTTGACCCATCAAGCCGTTATTATTTTCACCGCTCTGATCATTCCGCCATCAAGCTTTGCTCACAATTATTGGATGGCGAAAATTGGGCCACATGGAGCAGATCCGTTGAAATTGCTCTTTCTGTTAAGAACAAATTAGGATTTGTTACAGGAAAATTCAAAAAGCCTTCTAAGTCTGAAAAACCTGATGAGTTCGACTTATGGGAAAGAGCCAACCATATGTTGATTTCGTGGTTCTCTCATTCAGTTTCACCGGATCTCGTTCCAAGTGTGCTCTTCGCTCCCACTGCCCAACACGTTTGGGAAGATTTTAAGGCTCGTTTCGCTCAAGGTAATCTACCTCGAATATTTCAAATCAAAAGTTCCATTGGTTCACATGTTCAGGGCACCATGTCAATTGCGAATTATTACACAAAGCTGCGTGGTTTTTGGGATGAGTTGGACTCTTATCGTCCTTTATCCACATGCGATTGCTGTCAATGTGGTGAAGGCAGTAAGAGAACTGCACATCATAATGAGGATCGCATCATGCAGTTTCTCATGGGGCTCAATGATACTTACAATTCCATTCGAGGCCAAATACTTCTTCTGAAACCGGTACCAGATATTCGGGAAGCCTACAACATGGTGACTCAAGATGAAAAACAGCGAGAAATTGGGAATAATTCTCTCACTGAAAATTTCTCCATTGCAGCGGCTATGCGATTTCCAAAAGGCTTTAATCCAAGCAAGTCGCATGGTAACCCGTCTTCTTTTCCTTCCCATAATGAAGGATTATTTTGCAGGTATTGTAAAAAGGATACACATACAATTGATACTTGCTATAAACTGTATGGGTATCCTCCTGGGCACCCACGTCATGATCCTAATTTCAAACCAAAAGGCAATCGTACCGAGCACCAAAATCAGCCGCATGGTGCCCGATCAAACTCCAATGTTGCGCATGCCGTGACTGCCGACTCTGTGGCACAGTCTCTCTCAGCCAAGCAGTACCAACAGTTAAGCACAGCCATGGCTAACATGCCACACTTATCCAAGGATAATGATGATGTTTATGCAAATGTCGCAGGTTTGTATACAGCTCCTTCTGTCAATTTTGGTTCCTCGAATTGCTGGATTTTAGATAGTGGTGCCACAGATCATATTACTTCAGATTCTTCTTTATTCCTTCATTCTCGTCCGCCTCACGCACCTTTTGTTAAATTGCCAAATGGTTCCGCCGTACCCATAAACTCCACTGGGACCATCTTTTTTAACAAAGATATTGCCTTAAAAGATGTCCTACATGTGCCTTCTTTCCAATTAAACCTATTGTCTGCCAGTAAAATTACAAAATCTTCCAATTGTTGCGTGATCTTGTTTCCGGATTTCTGTGCTTTGCAGGACTTGGCTACGGGGAAGATGATTGGCTTGGGTAAGCAAAGTGGTGGCCTCTATTACATGTCCCCAGTTCATCACACACCAACCATTTGCCACATCTCCAACCCAGATGCTACTTGGCACCACCGCCTTGGACATCCATCTCCTGCTTGTTTGCGTTTTATTTCCAAGTCTAATAAGTCTGTTACCCCTTTTGACAATTTTTGTAGTGTTTGTCCTATGGCTAAACAAACAAGGTTACCGTTTCCATTAAGTTCAATTTCTTCTACCATACCTTTTCAATTACTTCATTGTGATATTTGGGGGCCACATAGACACCCGACACATTCTGATGCTCGTTATTTTTTAACAATTGTGGATGACTTTACTCGTTGCACATGGGTGTTTCTTATGTCTCATAAATCTGATGTTGCACCATTGATTAAATCTTTTGTTAATTTTGTTCCCAACCAATTTAACACTCAAATCAAATTTTTGCGCAGTGACAATGGCAATGAATTTCTTTCCCTACGTTCATTTTTAGTCTCTAAAGGAATTGAATTTCAAAGTTCTTGCGTCTCCACTCCACAACAAAATGGAGTTGTCGAACGCAAGCATCGCCATATTTTACAAGTTGCTCGTGCGCTTCTTTTTCAATCAAATATGCCCATCCGTTTTTGGGGAGAATGTGTGTCCACTGCTGTTTATTTAATCAATCGATTACCTAATTCCCTACTTTCTAACATTTCCCCTTTTGAGCGCTTATATGGTCATCCACCACCTTATGACCACCTTCGTGTTTTCGGGTGCTTATGTTATGCCACTGTTGTCCAAAAGGTTTCTAAATTCGCACCTCGAGCAAAATGTTGTTTCTTTTTGGGCTATCCTACTGGACAAAAGGGTTATAAATTGTTAGACTTGGAATCACATAAAATCTTCGTTAGCAGGGATGTCCGTTTCCATGAGAATATTTTCCCTTACAAAAAGATACCTTCTCCAAATACCTTTCCCATACCTGCACCCAACCTGCATTACAACCCATCTTCCACCCACGACATTGATCCCCTTACCCATGATATTGCCCGAGACATTGACACTCTTGACCCTCTTGCACAAAATCTTCTCCATGCCACTGAGACTCTACCACCCGAGCTCCCTCTAGATAATCCCACAACCTCTCCTACCCCTACGACCATTCCTACCCCAGCTACCATATCCGACCCATCCCCCTCCCGCCAGTCAACCCGGCCTCGTGCCCCACCAAAATGGCATACCGATTATCAAATGCATTTTGCCGCCTCCCCGCCATCATCGTCGTCCCCTGTGTCATGTTCTTCGAAAGGTACACGGCACCCTCTCTCACTTTTTTTATCTTATTCACGTCTTTCTCCCTCCCATTATTCCTTTCTTACATCTATTTCTAGCATTCGTGAGCCCACTACCTATGATCAGGCCATCCTTGATCCGAAATGGCAGGCTGCCATGCAAGTCGAACTCGACGCCCTTGCTCAAAACAACACTTGGTCTCTTGTTTCCCTCCCTGCCACTCATAAACCCATTGGATGCAAATGGGTTTATAAGATCAAGTACAATTCTGATGGTTCTATTGAACGATACAAGGCCCGTCTTGTGGCCAAGGGCTATACTCAAGTTGAAGGCGTTGATTACTTGGAGACTTTTTCTCCCACTGCCAAGCTTACCACTGTGCGTTGTCTCTTGGCAGTGGCTGCCTCTCGCAATTGGTTCATTCATCACATGGACGTTCATAATGCTTTTCTACAGGGCGATCTTGATGAGGTTGTTTATATGGATGTTCCCCTTGGTCTTCGCCGACAAGGGGAGAATATGGTATGTCGGCTCAACAAATCATTATATGGTTTAAAGCAGGCGTCTCGTAATTGGTTTGCCAAATTTTCCTGTGCTATTCAAAAGGCAGGTTTCATCCAATCAAAGGCAGATTATTCTCTATTTACCAAGTCTGATAGCAACACATTCACTGCCGTTCTTATTTATGTGGATGATATTATTGTCACTGGCAATAATGCACAAGCAATTAAGTCTCTCAAAGACTTCCTTTTTCAGCAATTTCATATCAAAGATCTTGGCGATCTCAAATATTTTCTTGGTATAGAAGTCTCCCGTTCCCAAAAAGGTATTTTTATTTCCCAAAGGAAATATGCGCTGGATATGTTGAGTGACGTGGGATTACTGGGATCTCGTCCTACTACTTTCCCTATGGAGACGTATTTGAAACTGAGTCCTGACGAGGGGGACCCATTACATGATCCGACCAAATATAGAAGATTAGTCGGGAGATTGATTTACCTAACAGTAACAAGGCCAGACTTGGTATACTCTGTGCAAATCCTCAGTCAATTTATGCAAAATCCTCGAACACCACATTGGGAAGCTGCCTTAAGAGTTCTACGATTCATTAAAGGGAATGTTGGTCAAGGATTATTTTTTCCTTCTTCCAATGATGGTATCTTAAAGGCTTATTGCGATTCAGATTGGGCAAGTTGTGAGACAACTCGACGTTCAATCTCAGGATTCTGTGTATTTCTCGGAGATTCCTTAATATCTTGGAAATCAAAGAAGCAAACCACTGTGGCTCGTTCCTCCGCTGAAGCCGAATATCGAGCTATGGCTGCGACTTGCTTGGAAATCACATGGCTCCGATACATTTTACAGGATCTCAAAATTCCACAGAGCAAACCGGCATCTTTGTTTTGCGACAATCAGGCAGCTCTACACATCGCTAAAAATCCTGTTTTTCACGAACGCACAAAACATATAGAAATTGATTGTCACATTGTTCGGGAAAAGTTGCAAGCCGGAGTAATTGCACCATCATATGTTCAGTCAAGATCACAACTTGCAGATATCCTCACCAAACCCTTGGGCAAAGAACAATTTCAATATTTAAGCGGCAAGTTGGGACTTCATGATATTCACTCTCCAACTTGAGGGGGAGTGTTAGGAAATATGTTGTGTTTGGAAATATGTTGATTCCTTCCATGTTTGTACCTCCGTAATTATAGCTAGGAATATTGTGATTATATTCTTATTCTTTTCCTTGTTTAGCTTTTTCTCTCCCTATATATTGGGACATGTATTTAGCAGTTCATGAACACAATTCAATACAATTTTTCTCTCTCAAATCTTTACAGATGATGTTTGTTAGGTGATTCTTAAGTCTTAACAAATGATTGTTTAACCCATGTGTTTATGACAGTCACCATTGTGCCAAACGGAGCCTAAATCTGCTGCGTGGCCGCTAGCCTTAGATTAGGGTGGCAGCATCGTTTTATTTTATTGTTTTAATGTTTTTTATTATTATTATTTAGTTGTTATTGTGGAAGCAGGAAAAATTCTTCAAAAATTCGGATCTACATGCAGTTTGTGGCTATTGATCCTGCGATTCTGTCAACCGGTTCTGAAGACTAGCGCAAAGGAGTTAGAATAATTAAAGGAGTTTAGGAAAAATATTTCCATGCACAATAAAAAATGATTGAGGCTAGTCAATACCGTTGGAATAAAAATTAGATCCGCCAAGCGGACCTTTCTCTAGGTCCTCATCAATAGAAGCTTGTAAATTTGTGAGGTCCGCAATACACAGTCAATATAGTATGTGAGACCCATCATAATACAGGCTTTTTATTGGCCACCCAGACCCTTCTTTGGGTCCGGATGGCAGACCCAAAAAATTTTCCATACTGTTGATGGTCGCCTGCCTGCCGAATGCTAATAAATGCTAATCGGGCTACCTGTTAACCTGATACTTGCTCCTAGCCATAAATGCTAATCTGCTCTACTGGTTGACTTTGCACAGCGATCATAGAATGTGGTCGTTAGCACAACAGGCATGGCAGCAAGCCTAGGCGGCTAAACCTGCTGCTAGGCGCCAGCCTCACTTAGGGTGGCAGCCTCTTTTTAAATTTTTTTTTTATTGTTTTTAATGTTTTTTCATTATTTTTAGTTTAGTTACTAATTTTTATTAACTTTATTTAAAGTTATTTTATTACCTATAATTACTAAATTATTATTAAAATCTGTTTAAATTATTACTAATCTTAATAATGTTATATTTTAAGGTTTATATTTTTCCTTTTAAATAATAATAATAATAATAAATTGATAGAAAATTGTGAATATTCTTTTTATATATTATTATGCTTTTCACAACAAATCTCAATTATTTTTGAACTATTTTTAAATGAGCTAGGACAAATATAAATTTAATTTTTGAATATATAAAAGTGAAGCTTCAAAGCCGACAACATTCTAAATGGTGTCTAAGACTCTGTTTGATGCTGAATTTTTCTGTTCGGGTTCCCGGATGGAATCAGAACCAATGGAAAGGCGTGAAGGCATGAGTCTTGAGTAAAAGTGCATGTCACACTCTTAAAATGTGTGGGCCTCACATGCATTTTAACGGTGATTCGTAGTTTCCGGATCCAGATTTGAAATCGGGGCTCGAACCCAATAATTTGCCCTGTTTGATTGGGATTATTTGGAGCTCCTCATTGCTACTATTTGAATAAGTCACGCCAAATAGTAACTATGGCGTCTGCTACTCCCTTTGCCGACCGCAAGAAATTGCGTTTCCTTCTTCGCGCGATTTGCTAAGGGTTCCGCCTTCTTTCGCTGATAGTTTTTCGTCTGCTACCCAAAACCCAGGGTATCCCGGAGAAGATTTCTTCCATCACCCTTCTAGATTGAGCGTGCTCATTGGTAGACGTCTCACCATTTTGATCACCCTTTCAGTTCTGCTGGGTTTATTATTATTATTTTTTATCACCATTTTAGATTTTGATTTCCAGATAAGCTATGATTTTCGATCACCATGTTAGATTTTTGAGTTTAGATCTGCTAGGGATCATCTATCGTGTGCACATAGGATTTTTATTTTAGATTTCAGGGCTATTTTGGAGTAGATTTTAGATTTCTGCTATTGTTGCTTTGCATTTCAATTACATTTACAATAATTTTAATTTTCAATTAATTTTCATACTTTTTATTCTGTCAAACAGTATAGTTTGTTTCTGTATACAAATAACATGGAAAAAACAGAATTTTCAAACAGTGTTATTGCTTTTCTCCTCATTCTACAAAACAGTTGATTCTCTCACAACTACGTCACACCATTGCTCCTCAAATCGCTGTAGCTGAGTCTAACAAAGTGTAATTGAGTCAAAAATTGAGAAATCTTTCAGCCTAGATTTCACATGAACACTTTCCTTCTGTGTTTTCCTATTTATTTTAATTTATTCCTTGCAACTCGGGTCCATTTTAAAAGTGATCAGAGTTTTTTTGGCACAGCGGCGACAGTCATCAACGTGGTGGATATGAATTGCCGTTCCCGTTTGTGAACGCCTTAACTCACATAAGGATTTCATCCACTTCTATGTTCAAAAATAATTTTTTCCCTGATGATACTGACGTTTTTATCCGTAATTGCAAGAATAAAAACTCAGCACCAAACAGTTCCTGGTTCCATTTGGCACAATGTTTTTGCTCCCGAGAGTGAAAAAAAACACCAACTTCATAAAATACATGTTTATGACAACAGTTACAACCACCATCAATAAAAGAAGCTACTTTTGAACATAAAAGTGGATGTAGTTCCTTATGCGAGGTCAGGCATTCACGAACGACGGTTCATGGCCGCCGCCATCGTGTCAAACGGACCATTCATTTAACTCGGGAGAAACCGGATGGGACCCTTGCAATATAGTTTTAGTCTCATTCGCTTCGTGGCGTGTAAGCGGAAGATTTTTTTCGTATGTTACCCTCACCTGCGATCACGATACTTTATGCACTATGAGACCGTCATTTCCTGCAATAATCATGATTCCAAGAAATATAATCGTGTATTAATAAATATGATCGTATTTTATCAAAAAATACGACGTCGTAGGATCACAGATCGAACGACTATACAAGTATCACCATAAGAATGATATGAGTAACACACCAAAATATTTCTCAGTGTAAGCGACCCCCAAGTAACACACGCCCATCTTACAAAGCAACATTAGTATAAACAGTGTCTAAGCATACACCCTCACGGAACCGGATCCCCCTGAGTTTGTACGGACAACTCCAGGATGGAGTTTGGGGGTTCGAGAACTCCCCTGATTTTTATATTTAAAATTATTTTTACTTTACATTTTGTAGTGCCTAATTTTTTTTGACGGTAGGATGATGGAGTCCAGAACTCGAGAGGATCCGGAAACAGTATACCAAACTTTAGCCCATACAGTGCTACTACGCGCACTCATTATTGTAGCTGGGACCAGAGTCACCAGACAGCACTTGTTTTCCTGTAAAAAAAGATTTCAGCGGTGGTGATTCGAGGTGTTTTCCGGCGAAGTGTCTCAACCCGGCTGCTGTAGCATTTATGGAAAAAAAATAAACAGATGTCGTTTTTACTAGGAAAGGTCAGGTCTCTGGAGAGTTCAGTCCTTGAAAGAAACGGGTTAGAAATGGGGAAGAAGCTGATTGCGAGAAAATCAAACACGGTATCAACAGCAGCGCCATTCTCCGTTTTTGGTTTTCTCCAACCTGGGTTCCTTCGCTCTTCTCTCTTAATTTCTGCAAATCGAATCCGGTGATGCGCTCATCGGAGTAGAAGATCGTTCTAGGGTTCATCCTTTGTGCGAGAATGGGGTGTTTCGCGTTCTTTAAGACCAACCCTAAGAGCAGGGACCGTAAGTACAAGCCCGGAGGCGGAGCTGTTTCGACAGAGACCACTTCGTCGTCCAATTACGAGACGAGTCGATCGAATGAATCGACCGGGGGAAAGCATACCAGCAAGTCGACTGCGTCGACATCGTCGCAGCGGAGCATCTCCGCCATGTTCGAGGAGAAAGCCGGCGTGCTCCGCGTTTTTGAGCTCGCCGAGCTGCGGAGCGCCACTAATGACTTCAGTCGGATGCTTAAGATTGGAGAGGGAGGATTTGGCAGCGTCTATAAGGGATTCATTAGGTCTGCGGATGGCAAAGGCGATAGGATTACGGTGGCCGTCAAGGCTCTTAACCAGAGAAGCTTGCAGGTATTCTCCGCTGGATGTTTATTCAAGTCTTGGCCTTGAATACTATACATGAAAGTCCCATTATTTTGTTACTTTCCGCCAAGCTTCTTGGATATGCACAAGTGGCAAGAATGCATGATTTAAATGTATGTTTATTCAAGAATGAAGCATTAGCAACAAAATATTGGTCATATATTTTCTTTTAAAATGATTCAAACGTATTAGATCTAATACAAATTTTCATTCCGTAGACTCTGCTTTCAAGAAGTGTTTTTTTATAGAAAATTGTCATGCAATTGTTTGTTGACTGAATTTTCGGTAGTTAACATTTAGCATGAATATTTTTTTGGAAGTGATTTGATTTTCAACATTGTTTTAGGGTTGGATCCTCATTTGCCCGTGAAAGTTGATCTTAAAGAGAAAATGGGCAAGAGAATGGAAGAAATTAAGTTGGACTATTATAGTCTTCTGTTGATATGTCTGCAAGTTTATTAGAAGTCTTCTATTGTTTCAAGAGTAACAAATGGTTGGGGAAGAGCTGAATTAATGTAGACATGAGACAAAAAAGAGAGAGAGACAGAGATCCCGATGATGAATTATAGCACTTTAAGATTACAATGAAATACAAGTTCGAACTTTGTTTACTTGCCCTGGTTTCTCCTTATTTGTAAGGCCCCAACCAAGGTCAGAGTCATAAGATCGACTATACAATCCGACTTTACTAAAGCATAATCAGTTATTTCTATGTCCATGTGTGGAATCTACATGGGTGATATGCCTCAATCTGAGCGGGATATTTTTTCACGTGTTACAAGGTTAGTATTGTTGAGCCATCTTGATGGGATGGCTTTGTGGATTGCATGCAGTATACACTTCCTGAGTTTTTCTCCAAAGTGTTCGTCTCTCATGGAATGATTTATTACGACTCTTTCCGCAATCACGTGGTCGTCATTATAGGCAGGTTGTTTGGGGGGGGCATCCTTTAACTACATTGAACTTGGACACTATCCACACTTTCCTCTAAGTTTCACCATGTGACTACTGAGTTCTAATACTCAAATCGTGGCTGGGTTCCTCTGCCGAAGTATCATCCTCGGTCAACATTTGCTTTTGATCCTCTAAGTCCCCATTATAATATCATCTCCAATCACTATGATATCATCTATATATATAACATTTAGTGTTACCTCCTTCCTTTTGATGAACAATGTATGACCATTCTACGGGGTTACACTTTTCAATCGCGCATTGGACATTTCTTGAGAACCTACTTGTGATAGAGACTCGCAAAGGGGAAAATGTCCATAGTCTCTTGACCAAGTCATTATAAGAAAAGACTGCCCCATTTTGACGAAATGAGAGGAGCGTTTTTTAGTACGATAGAACTAGCGCTTGCTAAAAACACAAGATTATTGCTAAGAAGCTTTCAGTACTAGCGTCCCCATACCTTTGTATGAATAAGAGCAAATAATAGTGTAGTACTTGCTAGAGCGTTATTTAGCAAATTCAAAAATTTCACATTTAAAATGAAACGTTCACCTCATAACAAATTGTCTATGTAAAGTGGAAAAAGATCTAGACGTTGAGAGGCCCTGTTTGGAGTCTACGAAGTGCTATCCAGAAAATATAATCCATTCTGCAATCTATCTGATCCAATAGTCATGTGACCAGATATAAAAAAAGACATAAGAAGGAAAAAGATTGTTGAGCAATTCATTTGTTTGATTAAGGCTCCGTTTGGCACGTTGATGGAGGTCGTAGGACCATCAAAAATGTGCACAACTAATTCCTCTAAGGTCCATGGTATCCCCTTCATCCATGGACCCTTGGCTTGGTGGACGACAATGTAACTTATAAAATTCCCTTATGGGTCTCTGTTTGTTGCATCAATCTCAAATCACAAAGTCACGATTGCATCGATTGGAAGAATCCGTCCTCAAGTTGGTGGTGCATAAGAATTATGTTCATCAAATGTGAATCATGTCCGCCCCATTTTCCGCCGCCAATGCCGACCTCATCCATCAAATATTCACCCGGCTCGATAGTATGGAAGCGCGAGCGGACCGCATGGCTGTGCGCTACGACTCGCAACCTTCCACGGGCGGCTATTCCATCACTACGCCTCTCTCGACTGCCCCGCCACCGACTTTCCTCGTGCAAGCACCGCCACCACTGCCGTCATTGCCACCACCGACTTGCCTGGAGCCGCCGCCGCCTTCGCCGTCGTCACCGTTGTCGCCGCCTCGACCGCCGTCGTCTTCGCCGCCACTGGCCGCTCCTGTACGACCTCTCCCCGCGGTGGTTAACCTTCCACCGTTGCCGCCTCTACGGTCACCCGCTCCGCTGCCTCCTCTACCGGCTCTTCCTCCGCCGGCCCCGACATTGCCGCCTCCTCCGGCCATCTCACCGTCTCCTCTCCCGGCTCTTTCCTCACCGGCCACAGCGCTGTCGGCCCGTGCTCCGATGACCCCGACGGACCCGTTATTGCTACCGGCTGTCGTCTCTTTTCCCTCTGGCTGCTGCTGCTCACCATCGCTCTATCGACCGTGCGGAAGCCATTACTTTCGCCGCCCGTCTTTTCGCCGCTACTCACCGACATCATCGCTGCCGCTACACCCGATCAGACATTGTTCTGGCGGGAGATCAAGCTGCCCCAGGAGCCGGCCGTCCACATGGAGTTTGAGCTTAGAGACAAGCTCGATGTCAAGGACGGATGGAGTGTTACGGATCCGCCGTCAGTTATCGTGTTTTGTTGCTATTATTATTACTATTATTATTATGTTGAGTTGTGTTTTATCGAGTCATTATTATCAAGTCGTAGTCTTAGAGTCGTAGTATTTTAATATTCACGTGTCTATTGTTGTATTTATGATTATGTCATTAGGAGTTCTATTTAACGGAACTCAAGGGGTCATTGTAGTCGTGCAAGAAATTAATCAAGGTTCTCCTTCTCTCTCTAGTTCCTCTCCTTCTCTCTAGTTTCTTCTCTTCTCACCTCCTCCCTTCTAGGGTTTCAACCTCCTCTCTCATCTCCTCCACCATTCTTAGAGGATTTAATCTCTTGTATCCTCCACCCGCCGCTCTCCGACAACCCACCAAAATAAGCATGTAACAGTTGATTGAACCTTTATTAGTGGCCCTACAGGCAAAGACCAAGCTAGAGAAAGAAAGTGATTGGGTTGATTTCAATCCAGGTTTTCTCACACCGACATAATTAATTTGACCCATGCCCATATGGGGTATGGAATGTCATGATAACACTATCTTTCTTTAGGACATTCCACTGGCTGATACAGGAATTTTCACTTATCAACATTTTTATTTTGTTTGATTAATCTTCCGACCTTATACATATTTTTTTATCAGGGGCATAAGCAATGGTTGGCCGAAGTTCACTTCCTTGGAGTTGTTGAGCACCCAAATCTTGTGAAACTAATAGGATACTGTTCTGATGATGGTGAGAGAGGGATTCAAAGGCTATTGGTTTATGAATACTTGCCAAATAAAAGTTTAGAATACCATCTATTTAACAGAGCTGCTACTCCCCTTCCCTGGAACGTACGGCTGCAGATTGCATTGGCAGCTGCAGAAGGCTTGGCCTATCTGCATGAAGGTTTAGAAATTCAGGTTTTCTCTACCGAACTTTTCTTAACTACTGTTGCATCAAGATGTATATGTTTTTTCCTCTCTCTAGGACTTAATTGTACAAAAATACTTGGTGATCTTTGGAATCTTGGTTCATGATAATTGACTACTAATTAAAAAATCTTTGCATAATTGTGATTTCTTTCTTTTTGAATCAACGCTAATTAATTACCTCCTGAAAGAATTGACACCCTTTGATATTATTTCCATCTTCATCCTTATTATAGTGTACGAGAACTGAAAGATATGATGGATGAGGTGGCAATATTGCAACAAGTATTTGAGAGAGATTATAGCTAGTTTATTTATATTCCCCTATGTTGAAAGAGGAAAGCAACGTAATTAGATGTAAAAAATCTGCACGCTATGAAGAAATGTCTTTATAATCTTGTTTCATTGATTTGGTGTCATGAAAATTCACTTTTGATACTTTTGTTTATAGTATTAGAGGCCCACATTATAAGATTTTTTTTAAAATCATCTGTTGTGGTTAAAAGGAATATGATGCCTACTTCATCATTGCATGAATTTTAAATTCAATAGCTACTTGCTAGCATGCCATTTGTAAGTGTTATTTTATGTCTGCTTCATCTTTCAGCTTTGTTCCTGCAAATATAAAACTTACTAAAGTGTATAGTAGCTAAATCTTTAAACTTGTTACAAATGTATCCATTGCACTGAGCTCATTTGACTTCCGGTAGAACATGCATTACCATTGTTAATTTTGTAAATACCCCGGCCTTTAAGTTATTGGTACATTATTTCTTTGTGATTACATTATTTTGATGCGCAAAACTTGTTTCTTAAAATATCTTCTTGACAGGTCATTTACAGGGATTTCAAAACTTCAAATGTTTTATTAGATAATGAGTTCAAACCTAAACTGTCAGATTTTGGGCTTGCAAGGGAGGGCCCTGCAGGCGACAAAACACATGTTTCCACAGTGGTAAGTTCAATTTGGGGGTAAGTATGAGTGTTTCCTTCCAGTACTGTAGCTGAGGGAAATATGCTCATAAGAAAGGGAATGCATATCATTTTTCTACGTGAGATGATACTTCGCTAATCAACATCTAGAGTTATGCTTTTTCTCGTATCTTGGGGATCATTGTGTTTCTTGATATTTGAAATGAAATTAGAAATGCGTTTATAAAGACATGATTACTATATGTCATTATTTGGTTGGATGTGGATAGAATCCAATATGGAATTTAAGCTCTTGAAATACTTCCAAAATCCTTCAAAAGAGATGATTCAATTTCCACATTCAAAATGTACGAAGCACCCTCCAATTAGGAGATTTTTGCACATCGCACCCTAAATATTTAATTTTAACACTATGCACCCCCCCAAAAGCTTTAACAGAGACATTTTGCACCATAAATATTTAATTAGGATGTGCAAAATGCCAATATTAAAGTCTTTGGGTGTGCAAAGTGCCAAAATTAAATATTTAGAGTGCGATGTGCAAAAACTTCCTAATTGGACGGTGCTTAGGGCCAAAAGCTCATATAAATCATCAACATGTTTTTATTTACAAGCAACAAATCAGGCTTTTGAACAATACTAAGGCTGTATTTGGAAGCAAGATTTTATTAAAAGAAAATAAAAAAGTGTTAAAAAGTTCAACTCAAATTTGAAAATTCATAGCCAACTCCCAAGTTTTTGAGTTTTTAATTCAGTTCATTATTTTTCCTTCAATCCGAACAAAACATAATGGCAACACGTGTATTTTAAGCTTGTAAATTATGCTTAGGTTTCTCCCCAAAAAATTAGGCTTAGGACATATTTCACTTTAAAATAAGTAAATTTAATAGTATTTTTTGAGTTTGAGGTGTTATGCTAAGCTCTAGTGTCATCTGTAAAAATCATATGATCAGATTGTAGTTGTGTAAATCTCATATTGCATACAACCCCACTTATTTACTGAAATTATGCTTGGAGATGCTTTTTGAACCCATAAAAATAGATTCAAGGGGGTTAGGAGATGGAAACATGTAGATTTTTTCTTCAAGAAGCCCACAAAAAAAGATATTCATAACATCCTATTAATGAAGAGGCCGTTGAGATGAAGTAGCAAGTGCAATGATCACACAAACTAACGTAAGCTTCATAACAACAACACTCCAGCCTTTAGCCCGCTATTGTGGGGTCGGCTATATGGATCCTTTGTAACCATTGTGCCGTATCTTTAGTCATAATATCACTAATGTCTAAGTACATCATTTATTTCCTTATAGTTTCATTCCAAGTCTTTATTGGTCTACCCCTCCCCCATTTAACATGCCTAGTGACTAGACTCTCACAACGCCTAACAGATGCCTCTAATGATATCCTTATGCCTAACGTAAGCTTCATAATAGCATAAAATATCTCATAATAATTCACACCATAGGCTAGATGCTATTAGATGAGCTTTGTACCGAGCCACAGAGCTATTCAGCCATACAAGTGTTAGTTAGATTGAACACCCAAGGAAAAGCAATAACCTCCCTAGTACCTCCTAGAGGGCCGTGAGATCGATTCTCAAATCTTCTTACGAGTCAGGGCAGCCATCTCTTCAAAAATAGATTTCTTTAATGTCAGATGGGCAAGGGAAGAAATTACATGAAGGGATATATGAGTATCACCAAGTGAAGAGAGAAAAATAGTGACACATGAAGGAAGACCATTGTAAGAAACATGCTTTACAATAGGGTGGCGCTGACAAGAGCCTTTCATGTGACAATAGGTTATACGAAGTTGCATGAAAGGTATCAAGAGAAACTCACTCGGTGTCATAATAGTGAGTACATGAATGTTATGGGTTGTGTGACTATTATATCTAGTCTTAATATTTAATATGTTTTAATATGTTTCCTTGTCTTGATAATTTACAATTATACCTTCTTGTAAGCCTATATAAAGGCTTATGGTGTATTGTATGAATTATCAATGAATGAAGTTCTATTTTCCTAACCCCTAAAGAGATCATGGAAGCTCTCTCTCCTCTAGTAAGCCCCGCTTAGGCAACCATGGACATGGCTCTGTAGTATCTCCATCATCTTCCCTGCCTCCGACCACTCCTCCGGCCACCGCTCTGAATAGACCCATAATGGTATCAGAGCTTCTCGGTCCTCTTCCGCCGACGCATGCCAACAATCCGCCCCTCTTTGCTCTTGATCGGATCATCCAGTCCATCAGTTACTGTTTTCTCGCCTCCGGTCAATGTCTCCTTCCTCCAACAGCTAACCGCTACTTCACTACTTCCCCACCCCGCACCAACATTCACTCCTTCATCGACGATGCCACCAACCGCTGCGTCCCTTTTTCCCTTACGCTACCATCAGACGATCGCTTCTCTTTCCTGCGTCGATCCAGCGACCATGCCCTGAATCGCCCTCCTCTCCCTCTTCGGCGCCTTAGCTACTCCAGCTCACCTTCGATTGCATCCTCCAGCGCCATCGACGGAGCTCCCTCGTCCTCTGACACTTCCTGCAACTCCTCCACCGTTGCAAGGACCACCAAAGCTCTACACCAACGTTCGAAGAGACCTTATTGTCACCTTTCCTGCTCTGATCGTCGAAGGCCAGTGTACCAACCCCGTTGTCTTCATCTTCGAACCTCCGCTTCTCTCGTACGCCTATCAAGAACATTGTATTACTGTCAACGTAATATGAATCTATATGATCGCACATTAAGAATGTACGAAAATTGGAAAATTGATCGTGTTGGTTTTATTTACATTAGATTTAAATAAAACAAAATGATAATAAATATTTAAATGGTAATTAATTAATTTGAATTACTATTTTCGGTTTTGAACCGAAACGACAACTTCCCAAGTGCCGTAATTTTCTCTCAGAAGGATTTTTGAAATCCTCTCTCTGGTATAAAAGGGACATGCTTTGGAAACCGCACACTAATGCTATTTTTTGGTTTTGACGTGAAATAGAGAGTCATCTGATTTGGATTCCGTGCAAAATGGAGAGAACAGGGAGAATGAGAGGAAAAAATCTTTGCAGAAATGAAATAAGTATTTTGTTGTGGAGACGAGAGATCTTCCATCCGCGAGACCTTTGGATAGACCGCGCGGTGTTTTCTATGTTTGTGTGTGTATTTGTAGAGACAACATTTTGATTGTCAGAACAAGCTTGTTCTTCACGAAAATTGATTTTGCAATAGGTATATGTTTTTTTTTCTTGATTTGATGTGTTTCACATGGAACATTTCTAGGGTTTTCAGTATTCTGATGTGCATTTGATGTCATGGAAACCCATCAGTCATGATTAGTACTAATCACAAGACAATCTTCTTCCCATGCAAATTAAACCGGTAAGTATTACTTCGGCCATTATGAATGACATCCACATTATATTGTCGGCACTGACCCTTGAGGATATGACATTATGACTTCAATCTATCTCCCTGTCATCATATGTGTTTTCATCTTTATAATAATGGCCAATAAAGATAGAAATGCAACATACTTTAGATACATCGACCTCTTGCTTGATTCAAGCAATTGTGTGTGGGATGGATATGGTTCTGTATTCAATTTCAGGTGATTTACCAATGCTTGTGATACAAAGTTCTCTGCACTTCCATTGTCAATGATAACCTTGTACACCATCTGATTAAAAGTGCACTTGGTCCGGAATATGTTATTATGCTGTGAGGATTACTTTTTTGGTGCATAGTGTAGCCTTCTTACAACCCACTAACAACATCACCCCTTCTTCAACAACATATTCATCCACTTCACTTTCTTTTTCTACTTTGCTGTCGTTCCCTCTTGTTCTGCATAATAAACTGATTTTCGCATAGGACAATTGTTCAATTGGTGTCAAATCTCATAACCGATAGCTTTTCATGTATGTTCTGAATGGTCTGCTGGATATTTGATCCTGAATAGCATAATCCAAGTCATTGGCATACCTAGCTAATTGTTGGGAATTTGATTCATTCAGCAAAATTTGGATGTATAATCTGCAGCAGATCTTCAATTCTGCTTGCAATTTTGAAGCTCTTGAAATGGAAATTGTTTAAGTCTGGAAGTAGAAATTGGTCTTTCAACAGTTGCATCGTTTGTAGCCATGTTCGAATAGGAGCAATTCCTTTTCATTGTACGTTGACCTGCAACTGATCCCACCACTCAGAAGCTCCTTCAGATGATAGTCTGCCATCTTCACCTTTTGCTCTTCATCTGCAATGTTAAACACCCAAAAAATCGTTCCACTTCAAAATCCAGTCAAGAAAATTCTCCATATTTATGTTCCTAGCACCTTAAGCTAAAACTCGTCGTTTTGGGGTTAGTATCACGTTCCACCTTGAAAGTCGATGATCTCTATGTATCCACCATTCCCGTCGTCATCTTCATTTTCAGTGATGGGAAACAAGGGTTAGGAAACTGATTGATGCTGGTTACGTTATAAGGTTGATCTCGTCCACAAACTCTGTCATCCATTTGTGCCCTAGCATTTACGCTCAAATCAACCATCATTACCTACAACTCTTGAAACCATTGATTCATCTGTTACTTCATTCGTTCTAGCTTCACGTTAATTGATGTCCACTGCATATGCGCTCCAAGGAGCCTGCCCTCTTGTTCATTGTCGTGAGGTGATTGCGAGTCTATTTGTTGTTAGCCATAACAAATCAAGCAACTTTCGCTCTGATACCACTTGATGCAGAGGAAAACACAAGAAATGAGGAACGATCTTCGTCTAGGTCAAGAATACTGGAATCCACCAAAAATTGGGTAAACCCTAACCGTCTTTGATTTTACTAAGGATGAAATAACTTCATTCTCAAATGATTTAGCAACCTTTATATAGGATTGCACATACAAACATACACTAATAACTTAAGTAAATTAGTGCTGGAGATTCTAAATAAAACGCACAATTAACTTCAGAAGTTTGTATCACCCAAACAAAGAGGATTTTAAGCATGCAAACGGGGGCCAATCAGCGTTGAACTAGTGACTAGTGTTGATTTGCAGCCTGTGAGTAACTGGATGGTCTTTCCGAAATGGTGTTGCACTCTTCATAAATCCTCACGGAACAGAAGTTGAGACCATCGGAACATAACTCATGTTACACACCATCATATACTTGCATTGTTCAAAGGATTCCTTTGGATGATCTAGAGATCTCTCTAGATCCAGAAAATATAGCAGCTCCCCTAGGTCTTTATCAGCAATGAATGTTCTCAATGACTTTACTTTTGAGATAGACGCTTGATCATCACCTATCATAATAACATCATCTGCATAGACCAATAGAATAGTTAGTCCATCAGTGCTAGCATGTGTAAAATCATGTAATAAGACTGCATCGGTGTGAATCCCATATCACATACAACCCTATTGAATTACTGGAATCATTTGTGAGAAGATTGTTTGAGTCTATAAATAGATTTAAGGAGGCCATAAGGTGAAGTCATATAGATATCTTCCTCTAGAAGCCAATGAAAAAAAACATTCTTAATATCCACTTGATGAAGAGGCCACTGAAATGAATCAACAAGTGCAATGATCACACTAACTTCACAATAGGAGAAAATATCTTCCAATAATCCACACAATAGGACAATGTGCAACTAGATGATTTTTGTATTGAGCCACAGAGCCATCAAAGTAGTAGTTAAGATTTAACATCAGACGAAACATAATAACCTCTTAAAAGATACCTTCATTCAATGTCAGATGGGCAAGGCAGGAAATGATAATGTGGTATAGGAGTATCTTCATGTAAAGAGAGAAAAATAATGACACATGAAGGGAGACCTTGGTAAGAAACATAATCTGCAATGTTGTGATCAGCAACACACTGACAAGAGCCTTTATAGATGACTGTAGTGAGTTGCATGAAAGAGTCATCAGGGGAAACTCAGTGCCATAAGAAAATATCAGGTGGAAGGGCATACCTGTTGGGCCAGTAAACATTTGAGTAAGAGAGGGGATTCCCAGAAGGGGGAAGATGCCGACAATAGATAATGCCAGCAATGGGTCCACCGTAGGTTCTTTGAAAGGATAAAGGTCTCACTAGACACCCGGGATGGATAAGAACATCAAACTCGCTTGGTACGAACACAAGTATGACATTGAAATTTCTACCTATGAAAAATAGAGTTGAATATGATATAATAAATGCAAAATACATCAAAATTTACATGAACTAGATGAGCCTGACATACCAAATTTCATACTCTAACATGTGATGAGGTAAAACAAAAGATGGAAGAGAAATGGAAGACCAATGAAGGATTTTATCTAAAAAATTTGTCCCTTCAAAGTAATACAATCAGACACAATCTCACATCTACCAAAAATCTTCTTCCCATAACTGTCCTGAGAAAGACAGTTGCTACTTGCTAGAGAAAAATGGGATACTACAGTTTGTTAAATCACGGACATATAATAAATTGTAGATAACTTAAGAACACCCAGACTATTATTGAGGGTGAAACTAAGTGATAGGGATAGAGAACCCTTATCCATAACCAAAGTCAAAGAACCATCTATAATGCGAGCGTGAGTATGGAGAGCAGTGGATGAACAACGACGGAATTAGACATGTCGCGATTTCAGTAGCACCAAAGTCAATAACCCATTCAACAATAACAATGTTAACAAAGAAGGTAACAGGTAACTGAACTGAGAGAAATCCATATTGTTTGGGCGATGCACATAGTTATTTCACTGAATTAATATGCAGTTTCTTTTATCCAGTTCTTTTGATTGTAGTTATTTGCTTGCCCTTGTGATTGTAGTTATTTGCTTGCCCGCCTAACTGATTTTCTGTTGAATTCAGTACAATCCATATTTCTTTGTGACCCAATTTCCAAACAAAGTTTCTACAATTAAATTTCAAGGTTTGCGGTCAAACATTTATAATCTGTTTTCATGATATGGTGCATGGATCAAATATATCACCGTCTACTCTCTCTATCTTCGCGGCTGGCTAGTTTTTTTCTTTGGACTTTTTGTTAATTCACCTAGTTTAAGTCACCAAGACTGCTTCTGTGGGGGTCAGGTGGCAGGTACTCATGGCTATGCGGCGCCAGACTACATCGAAACTGGCCATCTGACAACGAAGAGCGACGTGTGGAGCTTCGGAATAGTCCTGTATGAACTCCTCACCGGGCGGCGCTCTCTGGATAGAAACCTCCCGGGGAACGAACAGAAGCTTCTGGATTGGGTGAAGCAGTTCCCAGTAGAAAGCAGGAAGTTCAGCATGATAATGGATCCAAGGTTGAAGCATCAGTATTCCCTGAAAGCTGCAAGGGAGGTTGCTAAGCTTGCTGATAGGTGCCTTGTGAAGCAGGCCAAGGGGCGCCCCGCCATGAGCGAAGTCGTAGGAGTATTGAAGCAGGCGGTAGAGATCACTGAAGCACCACCACCACAACCATCAGCACCGACTAATTCGGAGAGGGGGAAGCAGAAGCCAACTGGGTCATGAAAGTAGTTCGCCCGCCATTTCTCGGATAAATTTTTCGATACAGGCAGTGGACTCAAAAATACAGCAATTTTATGGGCCAAACAATGTAGTTATTCACATAATTATATAGCAATAACTATATAATTACTTTATGATTATTTACGGATATTATTACTAAATAAATTATTTTTTAATGGAATATATAATATTTGTTATTTTAAATATTATACCATGCATAAACACAATCATATTCTCTATCATATTATACCCACTGAGGGTTTGCATTCCTGACGACTGCCGAACACCAAATGGTGGGCACCACTGGAAATCTGCTATGCTAAGGGCCCCCCTAATATTCAAAGAACTCAAATTTGTACACGTGATATAATTCTAACCAATTGGAGGGGCTTTAAGAAGACATTATCAAGGCTCCCTTTGAATTGATGGTGGCGGTCATTAACACGGGGTTAAATTGTCATTCATTAAAGCCCATCTAAGAAACTTCCGCTCCATTTGGCACGGTGGTGGCGGTTGTAAACGCATGATTAAACCGTCATTCGTTAAGCATCACCTAACAAATATCATCCGTTTGAACATAAAATTGGATGAAGTTCCTTAGATGGGCGTCAACAAATGACAATTTAACTCATGTGTTCATGACCGCCACCACTGTGCCAAACGGAGCCTTCATCTACTTTTATGTCAAATGGATGATGTTTGTTAGATGATCTTTAACAAATGACGGTTTAATCCATGCATTTATGACCGCCACAACTGTGCCAAACGGAGCCTTAGGCAGTCCTAGGCATAGTGTTAATCAATAAAAATATTGGTCTGCCTTTTTATTTTATTTTAGTGGTAAATAAAAAAAATTAAAAAGATGTGATGCATAGAATTCAAGCTGGTTGGTTAAAGTGGAGAGACCAGTGATGCTTAAAGGCAAGTTTTGTCTTACTGCAATTAGGCCAATAGTGATGTTCTACAGTTTTGAGTGTTGGGTTGTAAATTGTGTACATGAACAAAACATGAGAGTTACGGGGATGAAAATGCTTAGGCGAATGTGCGGGCACACAGGACTTGATAAAATTAGACCTGAATGTATCAGGGATATGACGAGAGTGACATCAATTATATAAAAGATGTGAGAAGCTCGATTAAGATGGTTCAAACACGTACAAAGGAAATCATTAGAGACAGATGTTAGGCGTTGTGAGAGTTTAGCCACTAGAAATATTAAACCGGGGAGAGGTAGATAAAAAAAGATTTGGGATGAAGTTATAAGGAAAGACATGATGTACTTGGGACATCATTGAAATTATGACTAAGGATAGGGCGCAATGGCAACTAACGATTCTTATAGCCAACCCCTCTATGATTGGATAAAGCCTTTAGTGTTGTTGTATTTTTAGTGATAAGTATTATCTTGTAAGCGTTTTTCCCGAATAAATGTGTCTTTTATTCGTGTTTCACCCAAAGGGAAGACTAGCAAAAGAAATCCGAGTGTATTTTATTTTATTTTATTTTTTTAAAAAAACCAAGAATCAACATTTCATATTTAATGAATATAATTTTTTAATATCTTATAAGCTACTTTATTTTCCTTACGAGAAGGGATTAGCCATGCATCATAAGTTCTCATTTTAATTTTGTTTCATTATCAACTTTTTGCATAAAAGTCCACTCTAATTTTCAATTTTACAATTAATCAAACACAAATTGCTTGTTATTTCTTCTAGCTTATACTACATGAGCTTTTAAATTTTGGTATCTTATTTAATTAGGCATTAGTGAGATTATGGCAAAAGATATGGCACAATGGCGACAAAGGATCCATATAACCGACCCCACTATAGTGGGATAAAGGTTTGAGTGTTGTTGTTGTCATTTAATTATCATGTTTTAGTGATTTTAGCCACTCGCAAAAATGTAGGGTAATGTTTAACTATATTTTTCTCTTGTGGTGAGACCCTTTCCCAAACGGACCTGCCTCAAATTTAATTATCATATTTGGTAAAGCATATTCCATGGCCCCATTGTCTCAATCATGCACTGTATTTCACTCTTGGAGGGCAATTTTTTTCCCATTTGACCATCATGCATACACACACTTAACTTAACCCCCTTAAAAAACTGTGAAGTTGGTAATGACACTAAAATTTCAACACCAAAGTAGAAAACTTGCTTGCAGAATAGAAAGCAAAACCTTCATGAGAGAGCCTCCTAAAACAACAAGCTTCTTCCCGGCGCTGCACGGCGCATCTGATCCACTGAAGCAGCCAAATTTCTGCTCTATGCCTCTTCCACCTTGCTCGAGAACAAAACTAGAATTAGTGATTTCGTTGCTGAATAATATGCACCAGTAGAATGCTCCATGCTTTTCTTTCATGAAGCCTGCCCCCAGCTCTGTGAGGTCTTTCCCATGCACAAGGGAGGCGGCTTTCTCGTTCCGGCGGAGAACATCGGAGAAAGCTTGGTCTGCGCTGAGGCGGCTCCAGTGGCAGCCAAGGAGATAGCCCGATATGACTCCGACGGTCGGTAGTTCCACCCCACAGTTCGGAGCATACACCTCGGTTATGTTGGCCGCGGGAGGCCGACAGCTGATCGTGCCGTTGCTGCTGCAATTTCCGGCGCATTGAGATAAAAACTGCAGGGCAATGCATCCTAGGCCCGCGTTGTTGTGCAGTTTCGCAAGCTTGGTTGATGCGCGGTTTGCATTGATGAGGTTTGTGATCTCGTCTGCAGGATTTTCTGAAAGAAAAGAGGAGATTATGCGCGCGCATATTATATTCTCGTAGCTTCAGTTTAGCTTGTAAGTTTGAATCCTCTGTAATTAGCACTGACAGGTTTCCCCATCAAAAAACCCATGGCTGTCATATATCAATCTTGATGGAAACATGAAAATTGTGTTCTTTCGTGTGAACTTATTCAAAATTTTCTTACTTCGGGCTAGCAAGATCGATAATTGACCAGCAGCTGCGAGAAACAAGAAGAAAATATGATGTCCTGCTCCACTCTTAGGCTCCGTTTGGAGGGACTTATTTTCACCGGTCAAGCGGTTGCGACCGCATATACCGGATCTTAATTAAGACCCGGTTCATGCGGTCGCAACCGCTTGACCGATGAAAATAAGTCCTCCCAAACGGAGCCTTAATGAGAGAGTACCAATATTTAGGAGAATGATCAGTGAGTTACTGAAGTTCAAAGTTAGTTTTGAGAGTTCCATTGACCTCTAAATCAGTGACTGAACTGAAGTTCAAATTGACTTTTGGGAGTTTCATTGACTTCTAAATTAATTTTCATTACAAGACATAATTCAAAGCAAAGCTGGTTTTTATGATTCAATTAACATTGGGTGTTGGACGGTCCAGCACTAACCAAAAAAATGTATGCCAAGATTAGTTCAACACAGTCTACCCAGACGTCCATTCCTGCTTATAACAGGCCCCACCTCTTATTCTTTATCCGGGTTTAGTAACGTAAAATGAGTGTGGTGGCTTAACATGGTATTAGAGAGAGGTTTACGCTGAGTCGGCGTGTTGGACGATTCAACATGAACCAAAAAAAGTATGTCAAGATTAGTCTCACACCGTCTACCTAACTGGTGCGCTCGTGGTTATAATAAGCCCCGCCTCTTCTATCCTTGACCCAGATTTTGAAATGGAAAATGGGCGGTGGATTAACATTGGACCCAGTGTTGGTGCCAATAGTTCCTAGCAATGTATTTATATCTGATGAGGCCAAGATAAAATATATGGGAGATTGGGGTGCCAATAGCCTATTGCCCATAAACCCCACAAATCATAGTGGGATCATGGGGGTAACCACCGCACACGCGATAGGCACACCTGACCCATGCACACCTCACAAACGCGATTCCACTACGCGCACCACTCGGATAACCGCCCGCGACCGGCCGTCGCCGCTATCATCACGGAGCCGGGCAGCCCTCGCCCGAACGACCTCGCCAAGGCCGACGCCGTACGACCGGCCTCACCAAGGCCGACGTCGGGCATCCCTTGCCCGACCGGCCTCAGCGAGGCAATTGCCAGGCAACCCTTGCCTGACCGACCTCGACGAGGCACGTGCCGACCTTCACCCGGCCGGCCTCGGCAAGTCCGGCGCTGGGCGCCGCCCGGCCGACCTCACCGGGCTGGTGTCGGGCGCCGCCCAGTCGGTTTTCTCTGACCGGACTTTTCCTGTTGGTCTCCTTCGACCCCCATCGTTCGATCATCCCACGACGATCACCACAGTCCGTTACGCGGATAACCACCCGTGTAACCACCATGATGGTAGGGAAAATGTTCACTGAATTAATTATGGTGTGCACGTATAAATAATATGAATGAATATTCGCCGAAAACTATACTAAATGCAGACTATATTTAGTTGTTTGGGTGGTTACGGTGTGCGGATAGCCGAATAGTAACCACCCCTGAGAGCCTATAAAAAGGCCCCTAGGCCCCTCTCATTTCTAACTTTCTCTCCTCTCAACTTTCTTCTTCCCCAGGTTGGAGCTCTGCTGAAATCCTCCTACGAGTCGCCTCCTCCCATCGAGCGATCCGAAAATTCGTCTAAGTCCAAAACGCTCCAAGGAAGAAGACGATCGTCAGTCGCCCGAGGAAATCTCCTACGTGCGCAGCATTCTGCAAGCCTCCGCCAACACATCTCTGCGCGCCTAGCAGCCGTGTTTAACACCTGAGCAATGTCTGGAAGCATCCGCCGCCACCATAAAGTGATAGAAACTGAGCTTTGTGTAAGACGGTCTGTCGCCCACCGAGCGCACCTGTAATCTCTCTCATCTCCAAGCTGTAACGAGGAGCGACATATCGCCCTCGATTCCATCAACAATCTGTAAACAGTCCCCAATAGTGAAGTTTGACCGACACCGTATCAGTTACGTGATTTTTTACCCATTTGAGGGGTTTTTCCACGTTAAAATCGTTGTGTTTTGCTCTACTTATTTAGTGACTGTGTGCGCGCTTGACTGCTTCACGGGCTAAGGCGGCCTAGTTTAGTCCGGTCTACTGGGATTCTCGAGCTTGGTCGCAACAGTTTGACATCGTCTGTGGGAACCGAGTTCCCCAAAGCTTGAAGAAAACCCTGAAGACAATATCCTTCGCACAACGATACTCGTGACTAGTAGCAATGGAGAGAAGGAGCATTCACACTACACAAGGGTCCACCCAACTTTGACTTGACAACACCGATCCTTCCCACTCTCTTATCAACGCACCCCAGTAGGAGAAAACCATAACCGCGGCAGATAACACGCTCGCCGAACGAGTCACCCGCATGGAGAAATAGCAAGATGAAGCGCTTACGCTCCTCGGAAATTTGGGGGCAGCCCAGGCTCCCGTTGTGCCACCTGCGCCCGCCAATCAGCATGTTCCACCTCCCGTTCCCATCGTAGAGAATCACCACAAAGAAAACACTGAGGAATCCTCAGAAGTAGCAAGCACTTCACACCACGCCCGTTTACCTAGAGCCGCTGAGCCGGTCAGCGGCAACAACGCAAACGGACGGGTGCCCCCGAGAATCTTGTAGAAAGACCAACCAAAGAAAAGATCAAAGGACTGATCATCGAAGAGTATGGCCAGGGTGACCAACATGTCACATATCTGCACCGCCCAGTCGAGACCGGGTCCCCGCTAGCGCACGAAGTTCTTGCGCACCCAACCCCACATGGTTTCAAGCTCCCAAAGATCAAGGCCTTCAATGGAACAAAAGACCCATCAGAACATACATGAGGCTCAACAATGCCTTCGATCAGCTGTTGTGTCAAGTATTCTAGACAACTTTGTCAAGACAAAGCCGAACCTGGCTCTTCTCTCTGAAAGAAGGAGGGATTGACAAGTTTACAAGTATGTTTCGACTCTTTGTCGACTAGTTCGTTGCAAACCGGAGGGCTGTACGAGACCGCTCTCACCTTTCTAGGATCCGACAAAGTGAAGGGGAAACCCTTAAAGATTTTTTTCGATGTTTCACCACTGAGGCACGACAAATCCCAGGAGTTGACCCAAAACTCTTGTGAGGCTTCTTCTTAGGGGGTCTCCGCCCTAGAGGCTTCTACTCAACATTAATGAGAGAAACAGTATCAAGCTACTTTGAGCTGGTACGACGGGTCGAAACACAGATCGCCGCAGACGAAGCAATCGAGACACATCAACGACAGTTTGATAGAGACCGAATAAGGAGGGAGCAAGAAGCCTCATCTAACATTGGAAAGGGAAGTGAGCATCGTGGCAGCCCGGAACTAAGACAGCATCAGAACTACACACACCCCAATACCTCCAAAACAAACATACTCTACGCAATCCAAGACAATGAGACACTCCGCAAACCTAGACCACTCGCAAAAAATGCAGACGACCAGTCAAAGTACTGCGAGTTCCACTACGGACGAGGACACAACACAGAAATTGCTCCAAGATGAAGGAGGAGATCGAGCGCCTCATCAGATAAGGGTTGTTGGAAAGATTCTTACAAAGCCAAACACTGAATCGCCCAACAAGAGGTTGGTCATACGCTCTCCAGGAAGGCCCTGGGGTCAACTCCTAAGGCAATCAACCCAGGAGAAAGCTCCATATCCATCAGCAGAGCTCTGCCCATGCCACTACAATGCTTTGTTAACTTTATTTTTCTATGAATGTGTCATGTAAATTACCGCGTGAACAGACTCGTGGATGTGACATTAATGAATTTCAAAGTTCATGCATTTCAGGCCTAAAAAACAAACATCATCTACGTCATCAGGACCACGTACATATCTTGCCCAAAATAAAGGACATCAACTCTCATTAACAGCACCTGTCTTTGGGCAACGTGCTCAAGACACCTCTCCACGTGCAGTGCGCTCAGTAATAGCATCAGCCTTTGGGCAGCGCACTCACAGTACCTGCCCTCATGCAGTGCGCTCATTAACAACACCTGCATTTGGCCAGCACGCTCACAACTCATGTCCACGTACAGCGCGCTCATTAAAACACATGCCTTCGGGTAGCGCGCTCATAGCACCTGCCCTCCTGCAGTGCGCTCATTAACAACACCTGTCTCCGAACAACGCGCTCACAGCACCTGCCCTGCTGCAGTGCGCTCATTAATAGTACCTACCTTTGGACAGCGCGCTCACAGCATTTGCCTACGAGCAACGCGCTCATTAACAACACCTGAGTTTGAGCAGCACGCTCACAACAACTGCCCTCGTGCAGTGCGCTCATTAACAATACTGCCTCCAGGAAGCGCGCTCACAACACCTGCCCTCGTGCAGTGCGCTCATTAACAGCACCTTCCTTTGGGAAGCGCACTCACAACACCTGCCCTCGTGCAATGCGCTCATTAACAGCATCTGCCTCCAGGCAACATTCTCACAACACCTACCCTCCTGCAGTGCGCTCATTAACAACACCTGCCTCCGGGCAGCACGCTCACAACACCTGCTCACATGCAACATTAACAGTACCTGCCTCCAGGCAGCGTGCTCATAACACCTTTCTTCTAGCAGTGGGCTTCGCTCCTACAACCTCTCGCTACCTGGCCAGAAATACTCACGCTCTGTCCCAATAGAAGATTACAATACAGCCCGGGTCTCGTCCTCAATTGCGAACATCCAGGAAAGAGGATCGTAAACACGCTTAAAGCAATGATATCGATACCAAACAAACAAGATTCAACGCTGAGAAAAATTTATAAAGGCAATTCAAAGAGGCACTTAAAAGCATCATGCATATCACATGAAGCTGCTATGAAATACAAGTACAAAAAACTTGAAAGCAAATACAAAGTTCGTCGTAGGTCGATAGGATAATACAGACTCGACTAAACAAAGCAAACATACGCAAACATATAAAGGCAAGATCACTACTCGCCAACTACATCTACATTAGAAGCGGAGCCTGCGTCGTCATCATCTAAAAGACCGTCAAAACCAAGGTCGTAGACATCACATCCACGCTTCCGAGAAACAATCCGAAGAGCCTTCAATGCCCCGTGTCGGAGGGCGACCTCTTGCACATCCTCCATCTGAGGCTCTACCTCTTTGGTCCAGACCTCATCACGGATCTCCTTTCCAAGCAAACATCGATCGCGCAAGTAATCGAGTGAATTCATGTACTCAGCAAGCCCAGCGGCCTTCAGCTCTGATGTCCGATCCTCGGAAGAAAGTCGCTCCACCTCAGTCTTTGAAGCCCCAAGCTCGGCCTCCAAAAGTGAAAACTCCCCCCCCCCCCCGGAGCTTCCTTCAACAACCGCGCAACCTTCTCCGCCAAGGACTTCTCTATCTGCAACGCCGCCCGGGCCTCCTTCGGCTCTGTCTTCATCCCCAACCCATTCATCCCCAACCCAATTCGCCGAAATTGAGATATATCTCAATCGTGTTCCTCTCTCGAGGTAGTAAGAGAATTCTCTGCCACCCAGAGCCTTTCCTGAAAATCCCAACCCAATCCTCCGACTCACATAATGATTGTTCCACGTGAAGACTATATGAGTCGGAGCTTCAATCTACGACCAAAAAGAAAGGAGTCAGAATTGCACAAAGTAACCATACTAAAGGCCAGAAAAAGAATTCACTCACCACATCGCTCATCGTCTTCAAAGAAGAAGATATTCGGGGAGCAGGAACCTCCGAATGAGGGACTCGGGAGCCAGAAGACCCCAACACCTCAACATCAGGATCAGTCGGTGTTGTCTCATCTCGAGGAATCCCCACTATCATGCGATCTCTTTTCCTTGAAGAAGATCGAGGCTCCACATCCGCATCACGGTTGCCTTTTAACACAAGTTTTCTCTTCTGATCACGAACCCATGGCGCGGTCGCGATACGCTCAGAATCAACTGAAAGTCCACACGAGAGTAGACGTTTCTCCTCCACAAGCAAAGAGATGCTGAATAAACGGTTCGCCAGCTCTCGAGGCTCTATAAATCCCAATATCGGAGAAAAGTCCTGCTCTCGCCCCTTCTGACGACGACAACGATCAGGAAGTGAATTCCAAAGCTCCGACAGGCCCCAGGAATTTCGAACATAACCAAAAAAAGTGTTCCCTTGACGGCGATCCGTCCGACTCTCAAAATCAAGCCAACTCTTATTGCTATAAATCTCGACTCGGCCGCCGCCATCAACGCAGACCTCGCACCAATTTCTGAACAAGTCCAAGGAAAATCTCAAGTCGTGCTCTCTAAAGAATACGACTAACCACATGATGTGTGTCATCCCAAGGGGAGTAAATTGTGACAAAGGGATGCCGCAGAACTTCAAGATATTGATCACTACTTCGCACAACGGAAGTCGGAATCCGGACCGCAGTATCGTCTCACACACCGTCAGCCAACCCTTCGGCAGATTCTGAACTCTCTCTTCAGCACGTGGTATCTTTACTTCAAAATCGGCATGTATCCCGCATCTTTCTCTCCAAACCGCAATTTGCTCAGCAGTAAGTGTGAAGCACAATCGCATCGGACGACCTTGCGCGTTGCGCTTCAAAGCCTGAAAAATAAAACAAGACAAAAATTACCGAAAATGGTCACTCACGACAAAAATAGTGCCGTCCCATAAGCATGACAACCGTGCATTGGGCGCTCAAAAGAATCCCCACGCACGAACACTTGCAACCTAATCACAAGCATGGAAAGCCACGCAAGCGCGCGAGAGCGTGCAAGGCGATGCACAAATAACAGGCATGCACGTGCACGCAGGCAACCACACGCAAACCCTTGCACCCAGAAGTGCGCAAGCACACGCGGCCGGAAGCACGAGCGCTCGGGAACGCGCAGGCACGCATGCTCGAAAGCACATGGGCACGCGCGCCCGGGTGCGCCAGCGCCCATGTGCGGGAACACTCAGGTGCGCGCGCCCGAGTGTGCGCGAGCGCCCGGAGGAGCGCAGGCGCGCGCTCGCCCTATTTCGCACGGGCGTGAGCTCGGAGGGGCATGCATGCTCCTGCCTCCGCGCTCGCATACGCGCACGCTCTTGTCTCTGTGTGCCTCTATCCCGCCGGACTACTTTACAACGTACCTTGACGCGCATGTCGCCACCATCCGCCTTCTTCGGCATCTTTTCGTTCGTGGGCGCCATGATCGCCACAGAAAAAGCCTTTCGTGAAAATCCTCGCTCTTCTCGCACTCTAGATCTAAGCCTGAGGATTTTGGGGGAATATGATGAGGCCAAGATAAAATATATTGGATATTGGGGTGTCAAGAACCTGTTGTCCATAAACCCCACTAATCATAGTGGGATCATGGGGGTAATCATCGCACACACGATCGGCACACCCGATCCATGCACACCAAGCGCACACGATCCCACTACGCACACCACCCGGATAACCGTCTGCGACCGGCCACCACCGCCGTCATCACCGGCGTCGGGCGGCCCTCGCCCGGACGACCTCACCAAGGCCGATGCCAGGCGCCGCCCGGCCGACCACACCAAGGCCGGCGTCAGGCGGCCCTTTCCCAGGCATCCTCGGCGAGGCCGGCGCTGGGAAGCCCTTGCCCGGCTGGCCTCGGCGAGGCCAGCTTCGGCCTACGCCCGGCCGGACTCGGTAAGGCCGGCGCCAGGCTTCGCCCGGCCATCCTCGGCAAGTCCGGCGCCCGGCGCCACCCGGCCGGCCTCATCGGGGTCGGCTTGGGCCGCCCTCGCCCGGCCAGCCTTCATGAGGTCGGATCCGGGCGCCACCCGATCGGTCTTCCCCGGCCGGACTTTTCTGGTCGGTCTCGTTCGACACCCACTGTTCGATCATCCCCTGACGATCACCACAGTCAGTTACGCGGGTAATCCACCCGCGTAACCACCATGATGGTGGGAAAAATGCTCATTGAATTAATTATGGCGTGCACGAATAAATAATATGAATGAATATTCCCCTGAAACTATACTAAATGCGGGATATATTTAGTAGTTTGAGTGGTTACGGTATGCGGATAGCCGAATAACTATCATAACCACCCCTGAGAGCCTATAAAAAGGCCCCAAGACCCCTCTCATTTCTAACTTTCTCTCCACCCAGCTCTCTTCTTCCTCAGTTCGGAGCTCTGCCGAAATCCGTATTTGGGAACCGTCAGACCATGTCTTGGACGGCACAGATCTATGTGAGCCACACCAACCGAATTAGAAGTCCCAGTAAAGACGTACAAAATCTTAACTTTTCCCAATAATTCAAGGAGAGATTATTACGACCGGGCTCCGTCCCTAAATCTCCGTCCGGGTGAGAGGAGGTGTTGCCGAGTGGAGATATCAAGGGGCGCGATCTAGAGAGAGGAAAAACAAGGAAGGCAAAGGCGCGCGAGCATATTTTTAGTAGCCGCGTGCGAGCAATCTACTCTCCCCGAAACACGGACGGAATAACTTCGCTAATTCAAGACAGTCTGCGTTTATAGATTCAAATCCAACCAGAAACACAGCGATTGAACTAGTTCCAAAAAGCTCATCTTTGATGGATATTGTACATTGGCAGGAACTTAATTTTAAAAACTAACATAACTATTGGTTATGTTTGATAAATTTCATCATTATCCACTCCAAATTCCTGTACCAAAACTTCATAATTCCAGCCTCAACCCTCATAGATGCATAAAAGGGAAGAAGAAGAAGAAGAAGAAGAGGAGAACAGAAATTTCGAGGAGGGGAAAGCCAAGGTATTAAGCAGAATGAGCAAGTGGTAAGACGATACTGCGGACACTCATAGATCCATTACGGAAAAGGAGAAACTTTTTTCTCAGGAAAATTTTGTATTAAGCAATTTGCTGTCTTGCAAATTTGAAAGGGGCGTTAGAAGCATGAGAGTTGTAAGACATGGTATAGCCTGAGCAAATTATAGTTCGAAATGTCACGAGCGGTTCTTCTTCTGAAGGAAATGGCGCAGCTTAGCTGAGAGTAATGTAAAATATTGGTGGCGTGAATCAAACTATGGAATTAAAATCATGCTTATTGTGGAAGAAATCCCTAGACAGAGTAGAAAGGAGGAGGTACCTTGGCTTCCGGCAGCCGAGAGGCTTGATAGGCAAAGAATGCAGAGCGCCAAACCAAAGGGTTTCCACATTGTCTGCCAATGGAATCTCCGGCGGTGTTTTGAGAGGAAAGAGAGAGAGAGATGGGAGTGAAGACTGAAGACGTTGAGAAAAGAGGAAGGAGAGTAAAAGGCAACAAGCACAATGATTGAGATCATTAGTCCAACAACCCTTTTCAACTTCTTTGTCCCCAAATTCACCCGGAAATATATATTTTATTTAATTATATTTAAAGAGCGTTTATATTGATATCCCGTATATGACTATTGACAACTCAAATATAATAGAAGCCCGTAGAAGATCGAATTTTTCAAACGCTTCATCTTTAATTTTAAGAAAGGTAAATGTAACAGAACATAAAACAGTCATCTATAAAGATGATCATATACTTTCTACTCTCTCTGGTGACAAATTTTAAAGACATATGTCAGAATGTATTAGCTCTATGCGTGTTGTGCTCCTAATAACCACACTAAAATATTTCCTAGTGACTTTACTCTGAGCATAAACTTCACATTTCTCAAGATGATTTTTAGTGTCTAATGTGATCTGCTGAGTTCTAATAATTTGAAACATCTTATAATTCACATGTTCTATCATACTCTCTCATGTAGAATTTTTGGGCTAACTAAATTTGATCGAACTTGTTGAACTATCGCATTTGCTACACTTAGTCGACATTCTATTTTGGATGTATACATAATCAAAATAGTATGAGTTAACTGACAGTGGTACCCTAACGCTACAAAAATTAAAAGACAAATCAACATCACACAGTAAATTAATAGACATTAAATTAGCAGCTAGTAGGCATGCACAAAAAGACCGGTCCGGACCGGACCGGTCGGGACCGGTCAGAGACCGGTCCCGGATAGGACCGGTCTGGTCCCGGACCGGTCCACAGGTCCCGGACGGTCTCTGTTTTAGGGACCAAAACCGGTCCCGGACCGGGACCGGTAAAAGACCGGTCTAAGACCAGTCTTTTACCGGTCCCGGTCCCGGACCGGGACCGGGACCGGTCGCCCAGGACACAAGAGCCGTTAGGCTCTTGTTATGAGAGCCTAACGGCTCTCATACGGCTCTCATTAAATGCTCTCATAACAAGAGCCAAACGACTCTTTCTAAAGAGCCGTTTGGCTCTTTTTTTTTATATATATTATTAATAATATATATTAATATTATATAATATATTAATATATATTATTAATAATATTATAAAATAATATTTAATAATATATATTTATATTTTTAAATTTTTTGATTTTTTTTTAAAAATCTATAAACCCCCCCCCCCCCCCCCCCCCCCCCCCCTCACTCTTTCACTCTCTTTCACTCTCTCTCACTCTCTCTTACTCTCTCTCTCACCTCTCTCACTCATTCAAATGGTTTCCTCCTCCTCCATGCCGGCGTCCTCCTCAGCGTCCGTCGGACATGAGATTGTCGAGCACCGACATAAAGCGGCGGTATAGGATAACTTCGAGAAGGTGCAGATCGGCGGCGAAATTAAGGCGAAGTGCAAACTTTGCGGCAAGCTTATGACGGCTAACAGCAGCAACACAACTCTCGCCCGACACAACAAATCGTGTCTATCCAAACAAGCTCCGTCGGAGACCAACCAAGCTCAGATTTCAACGACCGGGCAGATTTGGACGTATGACCAAGCTCGGCAACGGGAGCGACAAATGGAGAATGTCATCAAAAGCGGTCTCTCGTTCAACCACTACGACAACGACGAAATGACGTCGTACATACACGAAGCACTCCAACCAAAATATCAACAGGTAAGTCGTACTACAACTCGGCGTGATGCTTTACACGTCTACATGCAATCCAAAATTTTTTTACAAAATTATTTTGAAACATTCGAGGGACGAGTTAGTTTAACGAGCGATGTTTGGACTAGCGGTTTAGTAGACGGGCTTTCTTATATTTACATAACTTGTCATTGGGTCGATCCCGATAGTTGGGAATTAAATAAACGTATTATTTGTTTTGAAGGTTTTGAATATTCGCACACCGGTAAAGCAATTTACCAGGTGATTATTAAGTGTATTCGAGATTTCAAAATAAAAGATAAAATTTTAAGTATTTCATTTGATAACGCCTCTAATAATAATATGGCTATTAAATATTTAATTAATGATCTAGAACCTATGTTAGATGGTATTTTTTTCATACACGTTGCCTTTGTCACGTGTTGAATTTAATTGTGCAAGATAGTTTAAATTTTATGAACGATTACGTTATTAAAATACGTACTATGTTACGTGTTATTTATAGTTCAAAACGAAGAAAACAAGATTTCAAAAAATTTGTTATTGCACAAGGTAAAAAATTTTTGGGTCCATCTTATGATATGCCCGTACGATGGAATTCCACGTACAAAATGTTAAAACGGGCTTTGTCACAAAAATCACTATTAACCGAATTTTATAATAGCGTAGAAGAAGCACACGATTTAAATGCGTCAGATTGGGCTGTAATCGAAGATTACGTTAATTTATTAGAGAGTTTTTATAGGGCGACAACTGTTTTATCAGGAGTTTACTATCCTACAAGCTCGCTCGTCATTGAAAATTTTTTATTAATTACAGAAACATTTAAAACTTACAAAATTAACCCAATGTGGCGTCCGTTAATTTTTTTAATGGAGACAAAATTTTTAAAATATTATACGCATATGTCACCTATGTTTTCTTGTGCGGCGGCGTTAAACCCTTTAATGGGTGTAGACGGCGTGGAAAATTTTATAGAAGAAATTAATAAAAATTTAGATTTAAACGAATCTTCTAATGATTACCACAACGTTAGTGTAACAAAATTTAATTCCGATTTTACTAATCTATACAATTATTACGATCAAATATATGGATTGCGACCTCGCGAGAAATCCGCCGCCCCGCAAACAAAAGATATTTTAAAAAATAAATTTTTAGAATTAGCTTCGAAGAAAAAACAACGAACTTCGAGCACTTTAAACGAATTAGGTTTATATAGCAAAACACAATTTCAAGAATTTATGACCGCACACGAAATAGAAAATTTTGACATTTTAAATTGGTGGAAAAATAAATCTAACAATTATCCTATTTTGGCCTTAATGGCCCGCGATTTACTAACCATCCAAGCTAGTACAGTAGCTTCGGAGTTTGCATTTTCTTTAAGTGGCAGGATTCTGAACGAGCGAAGGAGTCGTTTGACCGAAGAATCTTTGGAGATTTGCATTTGCTACAAGGATCATTTGGACGCTTTGAGGAGGAGACAACACGTCTCGTCAATTGAAGATAGCGAGTCTGAAGTTGAAGACGAGCTTACTAACTTAAATCTGGGGAGCGTCGCAGAATGATTTCAAATTGTATTTAGTTTTTTGATTTCAAATTTAAATTGCAAATATTTGTATTTGGATTTTTAATTATAAATTGTATTTTGTATTTCATTTGTAATTATATTTTAATTTTGTAATTTTATTCCATATTTAATAAAAATTTGTATTTATTTTGCAAATTACAATTTTAAAATTTTGTATTTGTGATTTTGACATTTTGTGTACATGTACAAGTTTTTTAGTTTTTTTTAATTAATATTAAAACTTAAAAATAAAATTAAATTTTATTTTTAAAAATAATTTTTATTTAAAAACCGGTCCCGGTCTGGGACCGGTTAGGACCGGTTAGGACCGGTTTTTCCGGTCCCAGCCGGTCCCGGTTTTCAGAGGGAAAACCGGTCCCGGACCGGGACCGGTTTGGGCAGGACCGGTCCGGGACCGGTGCCCCAAAAGACCGGTCCTGCCCAGGACCGGTCCCAGACCGGGACCGGGGTCTTTTCGTGCACGACTAGCAGCTAGTGAAGAAAAAAATTTAACATTTTTAAAGTTAAAATTTTACCTAAACAGAGTAGCAAGCTTGTATTCTCCACCTTCAGCACGTCAGCTGTTTCACTATTTGCAATAGTCACAAATTCGTTTACATCGATGAGCCATGTCAACAGATTAACATTGTTGCAAATATGACAAGTTGCCCCTTAATCCATGTACCACTCAGTGCTGACCTTCACATTTCCAACCATAGCAATAAAGTTGGATGGCTCAGCAAGACTAATCATATTGACATGGTTGTCTTATTGTAGTCCTTTGTTCCTTTCCTTCTTAGGAAGTTTGCAATCAAATGTACTGTGCTCCCACTTGTTGCAGTTAAAATATTTATCCTTAAACTTTTTTATCTTTTATTTGGGTCTGTAACCTGAAAGCTACTCTGAGAAAGTTTGATCTTCTTAGGGTTAAACATGTGTTTAGAGCTAGAGATCATATTAATAACATTTTTTTGTTTGCTAACAGCTTCTAACGCGTGTCTAGTCCTATTTTTGTCCTCAATACGTACAATACGCTTGAGGTCATTTAGATCAACTTGCATCTTCTTGCGATACATTTAAGTTTTAAAATTGTATCACGTGAAGGATAATTTATAAATAATAGTGTCTGCAACAAAAACATCTGACCGAAAAATATTTTCACTATGCAAAAATTTTACTAAATGCTCAAATTCAGATACCTGGGGGAGAATCTCTTTCTCCACGTCGAACGTGAATGAATGGAACTTGTCCAGCAAGTGAACGTTGGACAAGTCCTGCTTGAAGTGCTCCTCTAATGCCTCTCAGATATTCTTGACAGTCTTCATCTTGATGTAGGTCTTTGTCAAAGCTGGTGGATAAACAGTTCAACAAGTAGTATCTGCAGAAGTTCTCATCGTTGATCCAATGTGCCTCATTGTCAGTTCCGATAACATCAACACGATCAGACTGAATGGTGTAGAATATGTTCGGGTACTATTGAAGTTGGGGAACACTTCCGGCTCTCTTGTTTCTCACACCGGGTTAGCCCACGTGAGCTTAGAGACGTCGGAGCGTGACCCTCTCCGATGACTGAAGTACCAGTAAACACGGGGGTCCGGGGGCGGCGAGCGGTTTCTGCTGTGGAGGTTTTGGAAGCGCCTTTTGGAGATCCCAAAGAGAGGTGTTTTCCGGCTGCGGTTCTTCTTTCCGTTTCTTGTCCAAAGAGAGAGGTGTAAGGTAGGATCGGTTTGATTCTTGTAACTTTGTAATCTGTATTTTACTTTGGTGAATACAAGAAGTGTTGAAGCCAAAATTGACCGAAGTCAAAATTGACTTCCGTGGAGTTCGGGGTCCCAAAAGAGGGGTGACCGCACACCTACTACACTCAGATGAACAATCTAGGCTCTAGATTAGGAACGTAAGGGACAGACCCAAGGTCTCAGCGTGGAGGACCCACCGCATACCCGGAAGACTAACGAACTCTTCCCCTCCCAAGCCAAAAGCTGAGCTAAGACACCTTCGGAGGGCGCTCTTGGCCGACCGGAACATCTAAGGAGGGTCTCAAGACCAACTCTCTCCTATCTAGATGTATCTCCTTGGGTCTATACAAAATGCTCCTCAAACGCGCTACTAAAGGCGCAACATCGCCGATCAATTCTATAACACACTGCCCAACTGGGCTACAAACAGCGCGACTCCGCTGCCTTAAAAGGCTATCAACGGGCCAACAAGGGCTTCCCGGCATAAACCTCGGGGCTCCCACGGGACGAGCGGTTCACGAGCACACCGCTCGCCCAAAGCAAAAAGAGTAAAACGCACATTCGCAGAGCATCACAGATTATAAATTATTACAGGAATATGAATTCCGTACATCGGCACGCAGGCCGGCAATATAAATAAAAATAGGCCTTCGAGGGCCGGCACAAGCTTGGGCTTAAACCCGCTATTCCCCGCTTGGTACAGCAACACCTGTACGCCTACGTCTCGACGAACAACTGTCAGCTGAACGACAGTCGGCTAACATAAGCGGGCCAAACATATTCCGTACACCCCTTTTTCGGGGCTACGGTGCGCATTCCCTGCAAATAGACAATATCCAACTTCCACGGAGTCTTCCTCCGGGAACCCCAGAACATCACCGATCCGGCTCATACGTCCGGACGGGCTTCACACAGAACATCACCAATTCGGCTCGTACGTCCGAATGAGCTTCACACAGCATGCCTAAATCCGTACTCACACTTCCGGATACTAGATGCAATTAATAGCGGGGACGTACACGTCAACCCATCGGAGAGCTCCCTTCCCCCACCCGTTGGTGGAGAGGGGCTTCCATGCAAATATGTAAAATAAGGGCTTCACCTGCCCAAGAAGAAATATCGTTACCCTTGGTGCGTGCTTGGCGGCGTTGCCGGTGGCCGATCTCCCTTTTAGGCCGAGCCTTGCTCGAGGCGGCGATGACGGTGGCCGAGCTCCCTTTTTAGGCCGAGCCCTTGCTCGAGGCGGCGATGGCGGTGGCCGAGCTCCCTTTTTAGGCCGAGCCTTGCTCGAGGCGGCGATGACGGTGGCCGACCTCTCTTTTTGGCCGAGCCCTTGCTCGAGGCGGCGATGGCGGTGGCCGAGCTCCCTTTTTAGGCCGAGCCCTTGCTCGAGGCGGCGATGGCGGTGGCCGAGCTCCCTTTTTAGGCCGAGCCTTGCTCGGGGTGACGACGGGAAGAGGGGGCCGAGGGGAGCTCGGCCCCGCTGGAGGCGGCGACGAGAAGAGGGGGCCGAGAGGAGCTCGGCCCCGCTGTGCTGCTTTAGGCCGGGAAGAAGAGAGGGGCCGAGCCCTAGCTCGGGCTTGCCGGCGACGGGAGAGGAGGAGGAGCTCGGTGTTGGCGTCGGGTTGTGCTGCTCCAGGCGGCCGAGAGAGGGAAGAGGAGGTGGAGCGGCGGGCTCGGGCTTGCCGGCGAAGGGTGAGGAGGAGGAGGCCGAGCGGCGTCGGGCTGAGGTGGCCGGCGACGGGAAGAGGGGAGATCGGTGTCACAACCCGCATTTTTCTCACTATATTTTAAATCAGAGTAAGAGAAAATCTACGCGCTGTGATGCCACGTCGAGCAGGGGATAACTGCCGACGTTCAGGCGACACTCCAAATCCTTCAAATCATGACTTATTTGATTATAAAAACTTGATTTATTTATTGGCCGTATCCCTCGGCTCAGTGGACCAAAGAGTCCACGGTTTCAAAACTGATTTTTTATACGTAGCGGAAAATACTTCATTTATGTCAACATCCTAAATGAGCGCATAAGTGATCCCGGAGAGCCCTTACGCTGAACCAGAACTCTAGTTTTAATTTATACATATATAGGAAAATTCATTTGTTATACGTAATTAAGAAAGTACGCTAAGTGAGTTCTTTTTTGAAATCATGCTGATCATGCTTTATACATAATATAGTTGAGGTTTTATAGTTTTAAAATAGCTAGCAACCTAACATAAAACTTCCCAGAGCAAATAGACTATCTCCCAGAAAGGGTAGCAGTAAGAAGAAAAACATATCTAGTACAAAAAAGGTAAAACTACCAGGGGCGCCAACAGCTGACACGAACCCACTGGCAAGTATGTATGTCTGTAGAAAGTGCAGTAAAACTACCTCACAATGACTCAAGAGAGTCTCAACAGTCAACAGAAGGACCTCCAACAGCACCACAGCAACAGCCACCTACTGGCTACTGCCCAGAACCTGAGGCGTTCAGAAGAAAATAGAACACCTCAGAGCAAGGAATGCAAGTGCTAAAAAGAAAAGTAAGGTAAAAGCAGGTAAAGAGAGTACAACTAGAGTAAAACAACAATGCCCAAGGAAGGGCGAAAAGCAAACCTGCACCAAGTGCGGGTAAACAGCAACTACTCTGCCTAAAAACCTGCAGAGTCAACATGGCCATGATGCCAAAAAAATGCTGCAACACCTACGAAAGAAACGCCTAACATCCTAAATTGTGAGAGGCGGCAGTAGCAAAAACAAGAAACTTGGAATCAGGTCGAAAGCGTTCCAAATCGCCCAACCACTAATTCCGAGTCAACAAATTGCTCAAGGGTTGACACGTGAAGGCACAAAAGACCATCACTCACTTGCCCAGAAACTACTCGGGTCAAGGTAAAGAGTGTGGTCAAGGCTACATCACGCCACACAACCCCTAAAAGAGCCATCCACCACCACTACTGACCACAACCCACGATTCGGCCTTCGAAAGGTAACAGCCGACAAGGGACTCTCGATACACGAGCAAAACACTCGGGGAGAAATCAACGCTAAGGGATTAGTCGTTGCGATTACGCAACGCCGCTGCGAGTGAGTACACTCACTCGATCCTAAGCCTAGCGTACGAGCACCGTCATCGAGTCGCACGATTTAAAAGACGCACGACCATAGGCCGTGCGCGCACAATTACACCTAAACGCCTCAAATAGGCAAACTAGGCAAAAATCCCAAACCCTAGACCTACACCTAGGCCTAACATAAACCCAACCCGACGCTAACCCACATCAACGCTACACACCTACCGCGACGCCGTCCTAAATCGGGGGCTACTAGCGGGAGGGATATAACCCTAATTTTCTAACGCGATTCAATAGGGATTAGGGTTAGGAGGATCGTTATTACGACAAAATTAACTATTTACTAATGAATTTAACATGCAATAGAGGGAAAAAGAGAGGCCAAACGGCGAAAGAGGGGAAGCACTTGCCTCGCACGCGTCACCGAAAATTTCGCCAGCACAACGGCGCTATGGCGGACGCCCAAAAATTCCGGAAGCTCCCAAAATCACCAAATCCACCAAGATAACCTAAGATCGCATTCTAAACATGAAAGGAGAACAATAAATTCCAAAACAACGAAAAATCCAAAACGAATCCAAATGAAAAACATGGAGGAATGACGAATAGACTACCTCGGCTCGAAGCTCTCGGCGAGGGGAGCGCGGATCCGGGCTCGGATCGGAAGGAGGGGGCCGGGGCGGCCGGCGGCGGGCGGCGGAAGGAGGCCGGCTAGGTCGAATCGCCGGGCTCGGGGATTTCGCACAGGAAGGGCACGGGAGGAGTGGGCTGCGGCTCTTTTTAATTTCTAGCGGGGGGGGGGGGGGGGGTTTAATTTGATTAACAAGGGGGCGGCTGTAGCTTTATTAGGATTTGGGGGGGGGGGGGCGGTTTAGGTTTAATAAATCCTAAATACTTAACTAATTTATTAACCTAATAACAATAGAACTTAATTATATAACCTAATATAACTTAATACCTAATACCCCAAATAATTAATACACCCTAATTAAAATTCATCTAATTAATTCATACAACCCAATCAATCCTAATAACTAACTCTTAATAACGAACTAACCAAATAATTATATATACATATTAACGCAAATGCCGACACGCACGCGAAATCAATAAACCACACCGGCTCGCGCGAGTCGCGCGCCACGCGACACATGCGCCAAGAGACGTGCCGTCATAGAAAAATGACGACTCGTACAAACTAACAACCGCCAAAACGACGCGAAAACGCGACGTCCTCGGATTTCGACCAAAATCGCACCGTAGCTAAAAACCCGGGCTACGAGAACAACGGCGAAGTCAAAAACGACTTCCGACGAACAGAACTCGAGCTAACCTCGCCCGAAGCCAAACACGAGAATTCCCTGAACGGCTCGACCGGGTCTCCAAAACAGACACCGGCTAGCTGGGGAAACCCGCAAACAGGCTAAACCTCTAAGAACACCTAACGAGGTACTCTAACAACGGCTCGAGACGGAAAACGTCAACGTAACGCCGAAAAAGGATTTAAAATAAATCATCGACAATTCGGGGGCGTTACAGTCACTCCCCCTAACAAAAAGTTTCGACCCGAAACTTTGCGAAAACTACTCCTACAACAGAAGGAAAGAAACCAACCACTAGAGGGGAAACGTACCGGCAAACTCAGGAGAACAAATGAGGGTGAGCCTCCCTCATAGCCGACTCTAGCTCCCAAGTCGCGCTCTCCAAATCCTGATTCTTCCAAAGAACCTTCACCATAGGAATAGACTTCGTCCGCAACACTCGAGCTTGAGCTTCCAAAATGCGGACCGGCACCTCGACATACGAGAGATTTGGCTCCAACTGGGGCACAGCGTCCAAGACTTGCCCACTGCTCCGCACACACTTCCGCAACTGGCTCACATGAAAGACATTATGAACCCCCGGGGAAGCTAGCTGGCAGATCCAGCCTATAAGCAGCCACACCAATACGCTCCAAAATCCTGAACGGGCCCACAAATCTCGGATCCAACTTCCGATTCTTGCCAAACCTCTTCACTCCTACCATCGGAGATACCTTCAAGAAGACCAAATCATCCACTGAAAATTCTAAATCGGACCTACGCCGATTGGCGTTCTTCTCATACCTCTCCTGAGCAACTCGAAGCTTCTCCCGAATAAGTTTCACGGAAACCTCCATCTCTTCGAGTGCATCAGGACCCAAAACAGGCCTCTCACCGGCCTCGGCCCAAAACAAAGGGGTTCTGCAGCGCCTCCCATACAACGCCTCGAAGGGAGCCATCTGTAGACTCTCTTGGTAGCTGTTGTTGTAGGCAAATTCCATGAGCCGCAAACGCTCATCCCATGCACCTCCATAATCAAGAATATAGCACCGGATCATATCCTCCACAATCTGATTCACACGCTCGGTCTGCCCGTTGGTCTGCGGATGGTAAGCTGTGGAATACCTCAAATCAGTGCCCAAACCCTCCTGCAAACTCCTCCAGAAACGCGATGTGAACCGAGAGTCTCGATCTGAAACGATGCTAACTGGAACGCCATGCAATCTGACGACCTCATCCAAGTACAACTCAGCAATCTTCTTCATCGAGTAATCGATCTTATAAGGTACGAAGTGCGCACACTTCGTCAATCGGTCCACGATCACCCAAACAGAATCAAACCCTCTCGGAGATCTCGGTAAGCCTGTGATGAAATCCATCGAGATGCTTTCCCACTTCCAAGTCGGGATCTCCAAAGGTGCCAACTTGCCACCAGGCCTCCCATGGTCGGCCTTCACCCGCCTGCAAGTGTAACACTCCGAGACAAAACGAGCTATATCACCCTTCATCCCATACCACCAGGCGATCTGCTTCAGATCATGGTACATCTTCGTAGATCCCGGGTGGTAGGAAACACTGGATCCGTGAGCCTCTTTGCAAACCAATACTCTGATGTCTCCAACTGCGGGGATGCAAAACCTGCCGCGGTACTTCAAAGTACCCGCCTCGTCGATGGAGAAATCTGGCAACTCTCCCCTCTCAGCTCTGAGGTACAAGTGCAACAAATCCGGATCCTCTTTCTGGTGCAATCTGGTGAGAGAAATCCATGACGGCTCTGCCACTACCAAACTGCTCTGCAACTCACAGCGTCCTGCGGTGATATCCATCAATAGAAACTCCTCCACTAAGCGATCCGCGGTGAGATTGAAGACTTTCCCCGTCTTCCGGCTCAAGGCGTCGGCCACCACATTGGCCTTGCCCGGATGGTACTGAATCTCAACATCGTAATCAGCAACATACTCAAGCCACCGCCGCTGGCGCAAATTCAGCTCCTTCTGAGTGAACACGTACTTCAGGCTCTTATGATCGGTAAAGATCCTGCACTGGGCCCCATAAAGTAAGTGTCTCCACAGCTTCAGGGCGAAAATCACCGCTGCGAACTCGAGGTCGTGCGTAGGATAGTTCCGCTCATGAATCTTCAACTGACGAGACCCATAAGCGATCACCTTCCCTTCCTGCATCAACACGCCACCGAGTCCAACGTGCGAGGCATCCACATAAACGTCATAGTCCTGTCCCTCCGCCGGTAAGGTCAACACAGGGGCAGAACATAAACCGGCTCTTCAGCTCCAGAAAGGCCTCCTCGCACTTATCACTCCAAACGAACGCCGCATGCTTCTGCGTCAGCTTTGTCAAGGGCGCTGCCAAGGTAGAAAAGCCCTCGACGAATCTCCTATAATAGCCGGCCAACCCCAAGAAGCTCCTGATCTCCTTGGGTGTGCTCGGCCTACTCCAATCCATCACTGCTGAGATCTTCTCCGGGTCCACTGAAATACCATCTTTGTTCACCACATGACCCAGGAAGGAAACCTGAGGCAACCAGAACTCGCACTTGCTCAGCTTGGCGTACAACTGATTATCCCTCAAGGCGGATAACACCAACCGCAAATGCTGATCATGCTCCGCCGCATTCCGAGAATAAATCAAAACGTCGTCAATGAACACGACGACAAACTTGTCCAGAAAGTCCTTGAAACACCGGTTCATCATGTCCATAAATGCTGAAGGCGCATTGGTCAGCCCAAAAGACATGACCAGGAACTCGAAATGACCATGCCTCGATCGGAAAGACGTCCGTGGAACATCCGACTCTCGGATCCTAAGCTGATGGTAACCCGAACGGAGGTCTATCTTCGAAAATACTGAACTGCCACGCAACTGATCAAATAAGTCGTCGATTCTGGGCAGTGGATACCTGTTCTTGATGGTGACTTTGTTCAACTCTCTATAGTCGATACAAAGGCGCATCGAACCATCCTTCTTCTTCACAAAGAGAACCGGAGCACCCCAGGGCGACGAGCTTTGCCTTATGAAGCCCTTCTCCAATAACTCATCAAGCTGAGTACGAAGCTCCTCCAGCTCTCGCGGGGCCATTCGATACGGCGCCTTGGCAATCGGACGCGTACCAGGCTCCAAATCAATCACGAACTCCACATCCCTGTCTGGAGGAAGACCGGGAAGATCGCTAGGAAACACGTCAGGAAACTCTCGCGCAACCGGAATCTCATCAAAGCGGCACACTGCTAACAGTCCCCAACACTGAGACTAGACAAGCAAAACAACCAGCAGGAAAAACCCTCTGAGCACATACCGCAGAAATCACCGGAGAGTCCCGACGCGAATCACCGAAAACACTCCCGGGCTGACCGCTGTCCTTTCTGAAATCCAAGCGCTTTCCCTGCACTGAATCACTGCATCATATCGGGACAACCAGTCCATACCCAGGATGACATCGAAATCCTCTAAGTCTAACACTTTCAGATCAGCTGGCCAGATAATCCCCCAACAAAATAGGGCAGTCCAGAATGCCCTGACCGCACAAATCTCCAGATATCACGGATCCATTCACCGAGGGGAACTTGACGCTAAAGGCACCACCAACACGATCAACAAACCCACTGCACCGCTCGACAAAGGCCCTAGCCACAAAAGAGTGGGTAGCACCTGAGTCAAATAGAACGCGGGCCCAGCGGTTCCTTACTTAAATTTCCCTATACACCAACAAAACAATAAACGCACAAGCAATAAACAAAACCATAGCAACACTAAAAACTGCTACAAAAGAGAAAGTCAAGCGAGGGGGGGGGGGGGGGGGGGGTTTACCTGAAATGACCTGCGTCGAGAAGTCTCAGCCTCCGCTGAAGATACCACATTCAGCTTCCCTTTACCCTTGTCACCGGCTGAGGCGGAGGTAAAGCCTGAAGCGGAACAGCATGAAGAGCGGACTGAACCTGAGGGCACCTCGACTTAATATGGCCCTTCTGGCCACACTGGAAGCAAACACGATCCTTGGACCAGCACTGAGCAGCATCGTGACCGGGTCGCTTGCAGACAGGACAAGGAACATCCCTCCTAGGAGCACCCTGGATAGCATGCACATGCTCCTTCTTCTGGACCCTTGCCCTCTTGAAGCACCTCTCAGCTGGGTGGCCCGGATGGCCACAGAAACTGCACACTACCTTGCTCTTCTTCTCAGAAGCAGCACCAAGAACCTGGGGACCCTTTTCCTCAACTGACCTCCTCTTCTCGCTTCTCGCCTGCTGTCCGCGCTGCTTCGCGTTCTCGATAGCCTCTACCTTCAAAGCGGCCTCAACTGCTCCCCGCATAAGTAACTGCGCCATGAGCAACCGCAAGCTGCTGGACATCGCTCCTGAGGCCACCCAGAAAACGCTTTGCTCTGTCCTCCTCAGTAGCCACCAAACTCGGAGCAAATCGACTGAGTTTGCTAAACTCAATCTCGTACTCGTTGATGGTGAGCTGACGCTGCTTCAGATGGAGAAAGTTGTTCATCAACCGGTCTCGTTCTACTGACGGTAGGAACTTCCTCATCAGCAACTCCTTGAAAGAACTCCAGGAACATTCTCCGACCATGCCTTCCTTCTCTCTTAACACCAGGTCTTCGCCAAACCCTTCAGCTGATAAACGCCCAGCATCACCTTCTGATCATCTGAGATACCTGAATAGTGAAGCATCTCCTCCATAGTGATCAGCAGTCGTCCAATACATGAAATCCGCCTTCCCATCGTACGTGGGAGGGCTCAGCCTCTGGAACTGGGAGATGAACGCCATCCCGGGGGGCACCACCACTGGAGGCACGAGAGGAGCAGGAGGGGCAGGAGGGGAGGGGGGTAGAACAGCTGTACCCACGGCGGGGTCCTGAACTCCCGGAGTCTGACCCGCCGCTCCGGATAAAAAGGACTGCATCTGGGCCTGCAACTCCACCACTCCTGCCTTGATAAGGCCTCGTTACTCTGCCTCAGGCTTTCCACCAACGCATCACTTTGAGCACCGGAGGACTCACCCTCAGACTGGGGAGTCGACCTCGTCACTCTACGCTTCGGCGGCATACTATAAGGAAATTAAAACATACAAACGATTAGAACTTAGTTAAACTCCTAGGATTAGACAAAAGGTACAGACGATACATCATAAATATGATCTTCTACTGTTATATTTGCTCTGAGATTTTATTTTATTTAATACAAAAGGAATGATATGCTTAGCCTAAGATGGTTCACCACCATCACACTAACTCTTGTGCCTAGATCGGTAATGCATGAATTATATTATTTTTGACTCAAAAATTATGTGTGTACACATGTCATCCTGCACGTCTTTAGCTTGGCGCGTTGTGCTTATGCGATGTTATGCTATGCATGATTATGTTATGCATTCTAAAAAGGCCCTAGTGCATGCCATGGCGGAGTACACATGAAAATGTTATGCATCCCATACTACATAACATTCTCATGCAACTAAAAAAGAAAACGTGCTAGTCGCATCCATGCGGTGAGGTTATGCACCCCATAATACATAACCCTCGCATGTTGCCCCTATGGTGGATCCATATACAACCACATATTATGTATCGCAAAATACATAATATGCCCCGTATACTTCATGTTATGCTTATGAGTGTAGTGCAGTGCTCGTGCTTCAGCCAAAACGTGCCGATGACATGTCGGTGTGTGTATGATATGACTCTAAACATCTAATACAAACAAAGGAAAGGTTGCCCGACCAATTGTCAAGCAACCTCCCTCTGATACAACTGTCACAACCCGCATTTTTCTCACTATATTTTAAATCAGAGTAAGAGAAAATCTACGCGCTGTGATGCCACGTCGAGCAGGGGATAACTGCCGACGTTCAGGCGACACTCCAAATCCTTCAAATCATGACTTATTTGATTATAAAAACTTGATTTATTTATTGGCCGTATCCCTCGGCTCAGTGGACCAAAGAGTCCACGGTTTCAAAACTGATTTTTTATACGTAGCGGAAAATACTTCATTTATGTCACATCTAAATGAGCGCATAAGTGATCCCGGAGAGTGAGAGCCCTTACGCTGAACCAGAACTCTAGTTTTAATTTATACATATATAGGAAAATTCATTTGTTATACGTAATTAAGAAAGTACGCTAAGTGAGTTCTTTTTTTGAAATCATGCTGATCATGCTTTATACATAATAATATAGTTGAGGTTTTATAGTTTTAAAATAGCTAGCAACCTAACATAAAACTTCCCAGAGCAAATAGACTATCTCCCAGAAAGGGTAGCAGTAAGTAGAAGAAAAACATATCTAGTACAAAAAAGGTTATAAAACTACCAGGGGCGCCAACAGCTGACACGAACCCACTGGCAAGTATGTATGTCTGTAGAAAGTGCAGTAATAAAACTACCTCACAATGACTCAAGAGAGTCTCAACAGTCAACAGAAGGACCTCCAACAGCACCACAGCAACAGCCACCTACTGGCTACTGCCCAGAAACCTGAGGCGTTCAGAAGAAAATAGAACACCTCAGAGCAAGGATGCAAGTGCTAAAAAGAAAGTAAGGTAAAAGCAGGTAAAGAGAGTACAACTAGAGTAAAACAACAATGCCCAAGGAAGGGCGAAAAGCAAACCTGCACCAAGTGGGGGTAAACAGCAACTACTCTGCCTAAAAACCTGCAGAGTCAACATGGCCATGATGCCAAAAAAATGCTGCAACACACTACGGAAGAAACGCCTAACACATCCTAAATTGTGAGAGGCGGCAGTAGCAAAAACAAGAAACTTGGAATCAGGTCGAAAGCGTTCCAAATCGCCCAACCACTAATTCCGAGTCAACAATTGCTCAAGGGTTGACACGTGAAGGCACAAAAGACCCATCACTCACTTGCCCAGAAACTACTCGGGTCAAGGTAAAGAGTGTGGTCAAGGCTACATCACGCCACACAACCCCTAAAAGAGCCATCCACCACCATACTGACCACAACCCACGATTCGGCCTTCGAAAGGTAACAGCCGACAAGGGACTCTCGATACACGAGCAAAACACTCGGGGAGAAATCAACGCTAAGGGATTAGTCGTTGCGATTACGCAACGCCGCTGCGAGTGAGTACACTCACTCGATCCTAAGCCTAGCGTACGAGCACCCGTCATCGAGTCGCACGATTTAAAGAGACGCACGACCATAGGCCGTGCGCGCTGCACATACACCTAAACGCCTCAAATAGGCAAACTAGGCAAAAATCCCAACCCTAGACCTACACCTAGGCCTAACATAACCCAACCCGACGCTAACCCACATCAACGCTACAACACCTACCGCGACGCCGTCCTAAATCGGGGGCTACTAGCGGGAGGGATATAACCCCTAATTTTCTAACGCGATTCAATAGGGATTAGGGTTAGGAGGATCGTTATTACGACAAAATTAACTATTTACTAATGAATTTAACATGCAATAGAGGGAAAAAGAGAGGGCAAACCGGCGAAAGAGGGGAAGCACTTGCCTCGCACGCGTCACCGAAAATTTCGCCAGCACAACGGCGCTATGGCGGACGCCCAAAAATTCCGGAAGCTCCCAAAATCACCAAATCCACCAAGATAACCTAAGATCGCATTCTAAACATGAAAGAGAACAATAAATTCCAAACAACGAAAAATCCAAAACGAATCCAATGAAAAACATGGAGGAATGACGAATAGACTACCTCGGCTCGAAGCTCTCGGCGAGGGGAGCGCGGATCCGGGCTCGGATCGGAAGGAGGGGGCCGGGGCGGCCGGGGCGGGCGGGCGGCGGAGGCCGGCTAGGTCGAATCGCCGGGCTCGGGGATTTCGCACAGGAAGGGCACGGAGGAGTGGGCTGCGGCTCTTTTTTAATTTCTAGCGGGGGGGGGGGGGGGGGGGTTTTAATTTGATTAACAAGGGGGCCGGCTGTAGCTTTATTAGGATTTGGGGGGGGGGGGCGTTTAGGTTTAATAAATCCTAAATACTTAACTAATTTATTAACCTAATAACATAGAACTTAATTATATAACCTAATATAACTTATACCTAATACCCAAATAATTAATACACCTAATTAAAATTCATCTAATTAATTCATACAACCCAATCAATCCTAATAACTAACTCTTAATAACGAACTAAACCAATAATTATATATACATATTAACGCAAAATGCGACACGCACGCGAAATCAATAAACCACCACGGCTCGCGCGAGAGATGCGCGCCACGCGACACAGCGCCAAGAGACGTGCCGTCATAGAAAATGACGACTCTTACAAACTAACAACCGCCAAAACGACGCGAAAAACGCGACGTCCTCGGATTTCGACCAAAATCGCACCGTAGCTAATTAAAACCCGGCTACGAGAACAACGGCGAAGTCAAAAACGACTTCCGACGAACAGAACTCGAGTCTAACCCTCGCCCGAATCCAAACACGAGAATTCCCTGACACGGCTCGACCGGGTCTCCAAAAACGACACCGGGGCTAGCTGGGGAAACCCGGTCGGCAAACAGCTAAACCTCTAAGAACACCTAACGAGGTACTCTCTACAACGGCTCGAGACGGAAAACGTCAACGTAACGCCGAAAAAGATTTAAAATACATCATCGACAATTCGGGGGCGTTACAATCGGGATGCAAGTTGATTCCCCCCCCCCGCCCTCGGGGGGCCTCACTCCAGTCGGCTGAATTTGGCTTATTTAACGCGTTTCCGAAACTGCCCTCCGCCTCTTCACAAAAACAACAGGAACACGCGGCTTCTTTCTCGCGTCATGTGCGCGATACCAAGCTTCCGTATAACATCACAGCGACGGCGAGGAGGCAAGGCAGCGACGACTGATCTGCGATCCAGTTCCTTTTTCTCCTCATCGTCTTGTCGCTGCAGAGTTCTCGGCATCTCCAGGTAACTCCAACCCTAAACCAGCGGCGTTCTCTCAGGACCCGGCGGCCGTTAATCTCCGCAAAATCCAGGTACAATCGCGCTCTCCATCTCCGGCACCCGGATCTCTACTTCGGCGCCCCGGATCGAAGGCATCTTCAAGAAAACTCACCCGTCAATTTCACGAAAACCTCCCCGTCGCTGTTCGCTCTTGGAGAAATCCATCTACAGTCGTCTCACTCTCCTTCTCCGGCGCCCCAGATATCTTCTCCGACGCCTCAGATCTCTTCTCTGGCACTTCCGGCTACCAGGGCCTACTCTCATCTCCTCTTCATTTTTCTTCTTTTTCCTCTTCTTCTTCCTTATTTATTTAGGATTATTTTCATCGATCTTATGCACCTATTAGGGCAGTATGGTAGCGTGGTATATCCTGTGTTATTTTAACCACGGTGGTAAGCGTCGTTATATGGATACATGGCAGCATGACATACAAAGTTGATTTGGATAGTTTTAATCAGCATTCTCAAGTTATTCTTTCTTGTTTGATTGACTGCAGTTCACAAGGTTTTACTTATCCTAGAAGTTCAGCTG